>SNQJ01S0151780.1:0-23024 GCA_010110895.2 Picea sitchensis
ATTGTTTGTAGATAGCTCTATAGTGTTCTTTTATGCTAGTTAAAATATGTCTTAGAAACTATATGCTTAGTAAAATACCATAAATAGCATGTTCTTGGTAATTAAGAAGAGGTTCTTCGAATTAGCTATGGCTGGTACACTCTTGTTTGTGGAGTTGTTATGAACCAAACTCCAAAAAATATCCCATGAATAATCCACTTCGAGGGGGAAACCTCTTTTTACAATATATGCGATGCACAAGACAAGATGAGATTCCTATACAAATGAATCTCCTTTATTATAAATTGAAGATAAAGTGAGCATTATGTAACCTTCCCTAATTTGACTTAACCATAACTAATAAAGTAATAGTAAATGAGTGTTAAGGAATTAACATAGGGCCTTAGGGGCCTTAACTTATCCCCTCTCTTTTAAAAATGATTTTCCCTCAAAGCTTGTAATTGAGGGTGTTTTTTCATGAATTGCTCATTTTCCCATGTAGCTTCTTCTGGAGGAATATTCTTCCACTTGATTATGTACTCCATAATGGTTCTATTCCAAAGAGATATAGAACGCCAATATATAACGTTTTCCAATTCAAGAATAAACTTCCCTCCTCATCTAATTCTGGAAGTTATATTTGCACTAGCATAGTTTTCCCCAAAACCGTTTTTAGACAAGATACATGAAAAACCTTATCAATGTTAGAGGAAGGAAAATCTAACTCATACACCACTTGTCCAATATTGCAAATAATCTTGTAGGGTCCATAAAATTTTGGATCTAATTTCTAATTCTTCTTTTGTTTGGGAGTAGATTGCTTATAAGGTTGTAGTCTCAAAAGAACCCAATCACCCTCCTCAAATTTTATTTCACTTTGATGTTGATCTGCTTGCTACTTCATCCTGTTTTGTGACATTAGAATGTTTTCCTTAAGAATTGTCAAAGTTTCTTTATTCTTCTCCATATGTGACTTGTTGATATTTTATGTAATTTCGGAAGTTGTTCCTAAGTGTAATTGTGAAATAATTTATTGATAAGTCATGTCTTTTAGGTGTTTTAGAGTATAAATAGAGGTTATATCAAGTCATTTTGAGATAACTCATTAAACATAAGTACAAGAGAGTAGTGTGCACTTATCTAGGAGGTTATTCTTGGTTTGTGTTTGGGTCTCTTTGGTCTTGATTTCATGAAAGAGCATTGTATGAAATTGTACATGTTGGAGGAATCTATATTGAGGAAAGTTTGAAGGGTTTTCTCCCCCTTGAGGGTTTCCCTGAGGACATATATCATTGTTATGTGGATATCTATCTTTCAGTTGTGATCCTTTTGCATATTAAATAATAATAAAAGAATATAATACTTTAAATGTTGGAAAAACATAAAAAAATATCAACATGATATCAGAGAAGGTCTGAAAAAGAAGATTTTCCACAGATTTTTGGAAGTGTTTTGGAAAACTAACTTCACCTTCCAAGGAAGGATGACTAACGACACCAAAATTGACGAGAATCCAGAAGGAGAAGAAAATTTCAGAGAATGGAAGTACAAAGTAGGCCTCCTTCTGGAAGAACATGATTTAGAAATATTTTTTGAAGAGGAAGTTCCAGAACCAGAGGAAGATGAGGCCAAGGAAAAGCATAGAAAGAACCAAGCCATGGCTAAGAGGATTATTATAGACTCAATCAAGGATCATATGATCCATCATGTTTCTCTGTTAAAATATCCGAAGAAGATGATGGATGCATTGACTTGGCTATTTGAAAGAAAAAACATCAACGGAAGGATGGCATTGAACACCCAAATGAAGAATGTGAATCTTCAAGATTCAAAGTCCATTCACTCTTACTTCTCTAGAGTGAACCAGATCAAGGAACATATTGAAGCTGTTGAGACATTAATGATGAAGAAAAAATGGTGATTACCACCTTGAATGGTCTCCCAAGTTCATGGGACTCATTCATTTAAGGAATATGCTCAAGGAGGAAGTTAATCAAGTTTAGAAGATTATGGGAATATTGCACTCAAGAGGAAGCAAGGATGGTAGCAAGAGAAGAGAAATCGAGGGATGATGATAAATATTTAGCTTCTTATACAAGGAAAGGAAAGAGTAATAAGGAACCCTCATCCCCAAAGAAACCACAAAAGTCGAAGAAGAATCGAAGAGACTATTCAAATGCGATGTGTTTCCATTGTGAAAAGTTGGGACACATTGCAAAATTTTGTCCTCTTATTCTTAAACTAAAAGAAAAGGAAAAGGGAAAGAGGCATCATGCTCATGTTGTTGAAGATGATGAACCATTGAAGAAAATTGGAAGAGAAGATGATTCAAGTGATGATGACTACGTCCTAATATCAGCTCTCACAGTAACAATCACCCCTGGAAATGATACTTGGTTGGTGGATAGTGGTTCTTCTAAGCACATGACAAGGTATAAAGACTCTTTGTCAAACTTAATTCATAAAGACACACCTCATAATGTGAAGCTAGGTGATTATTATCAGTATCTAATCAAAGGATTAGGAGAGGCCTTCTACAAACTAGATTTCGGGAAGGCAATGAGGATGAAGGATGTGATTTATGTACCAAGTTTGAAGAAGAACCTTCTCTCAATTTCAGCTTTGGATGAGAAGGGTTTCAGGGTTGAATTTGTAAATGAATAAGTTCTCATGTGAACAAAATAAAAAATGTTAGATGATGCAATTGTTATCGGTGTCCAAGAAGGAGGATTGTATAAATTAAAGGGACGCTCAGATTCATAATTGATTCATGACACTGTGAATTCAAGTGAGCTACGAAATAGGACATTTTCCCACCTAAAATACAGAGATTTACCAATCGTGAGCAATATGGAAACAAGAATACCATAAATTTAGGTGAATCTAGATGGCATGCGCAAAGGTTGTGCACAAGACAAGACTATGAAGAACCCATTTCCAAGCAGTGATAGCAGAGCCAAAGGAATATTGGATATTGTACACTCGGAAATATGCAAACCAATGTCAACACCATCACTCAGTGGGTACATATATTATGTATCCTTTATTGATGATTACTCATGCAAAACTTGGATTTAATTCTTGAATTCAAAAGGTGAAGTATTTGGTAAGTTCAAGGAATTCAAGGCACTAGTAGAAAACCTTACAGAAAGGAAGATAAAGACGTTGATATCAGACAATGGAGGAGAATTCACCTCAGATGAATTATCATATTTCTACAAAGAAGTTGGGATTAAGAGGGATGTCTCTGCTCCCTATAATCCGCAACAAAATGGAGTGGCAGAGAGAAAGAATTGGATGATTATGGAAGCAGTGAAGGCCATGATCCATGATCAAGATTTACCTACATATCTATGGGCAGAAGTTGCAATGAAATTTTTGTACGTGTAGAACAAAAGTCCCCATCAAGTTCTTGAAAACAAGACACTAGAGGTAATGTTTTTAGGAGATAATCCGGAGTTCAACCACCTGAGGATATTTGGTTTTCCTGTATTTGAGCATGTCCCCAAGGACAAGAGAACAAAGTTGAACCCATATGGAAAGAAATGTACATTTTTTGAGTACAGTGACACATCAAAGGCTTATAGAGTATACATTCTTGGTCACCGAAAGATCAAGATTAGCAGGGATGTCACCTTCGATGAGGATGTATCTTTTCACAAGTCAAAGAAGGGTCGTGCATAGGAATATCATGATGAAGAGAATGGAGTTTCTAGAGCCACAGAGACAAGAGAAGTGGAAGCAGAGGAATCCATTATTGAGGATCAGGATATGGCCAAACCACAGAGGTATGTGGAGAATCCTACACAAAAGAGAAGACCAACCTGGGCACAAGAGGACATCAGAGATGCATAGAAATATGGTGCCCAAGATGGATCATATAGGAAAGTAAAGAAACCAAAATTGTATCCTGGCTATGTGACATTATTGTCTGATATCATTGATGCAGATCCTACCAGCTATGAATAATCTACAAGAAATAAATAATGTAAGGATTCCATGGTCGAGGAATACTAGTCAATAGTGAATAATGATATTTGGGACGTGGTTCCTAGACCCAAGGAAAAATCAGTTGTGAGATTCAAGTGGATATTCAAGATGAAGCATGTTGCAAATGGAAGCATTGAGAAATACAAGGCTATATTTGTAGCACGAGGATTTTCTCAGAAGGAAGGAAATGATTATGAGAAGATTTTTTCTCCTGTGGCAAGATATACTTCAATAAGGGTTGTTATTTCAATAGATACTGTGATGAAATGGAAGTTTCATTAAATGGATGTGAAGATGACATTTTTGAATGGGGTAATAGAGGAAGAGGTTTACGTGTAACAACCACAAGGATTTGAGACACATGACAGGGAGACGCATGTGTGCAAGTTAAAGAAGGAATTATATGGATTGAAGTAGGCACTGACAACATTGTATGGTTGGATTGATGGTTATCTGATGAGCTTGGGATTTACCAAGAGAAATGCATATTTTAACCCTTACTTCAAGGTTGAGGATGATGGACCTGTTATCACTCCAGGAAACTCTCCTACATTGTATCTCAAAGATGCCTGGTAACTTAACTGTTCTTGTAATGATTCACTCAATAATGGGTGTGGGGTTGGATCAAGATGAATATCTAACTAACTGGACTATGTATTCAAGACTGTCTAAGGATATCAAACAATACAAGGCTCTCAAGAGGTGCAATCGAACAGGTTGTGTATCAAATAGAACAGAAACTAATCACTTAACCAGATCACACATATATAAAACAATAAGAATGATGGGTCTAGAAACTAGCATAACCACTTATGATCCTTTGCTTAACAATCAGATGGTGAGATGACAGTCACCTATGGATTAAATAATCATAGACAGAGAATTGCATTCAACTCATAAGTAAAAACAGATAAGAAAGAAGAGGTTTGATAACACCAATGAAAGAAGCTTGCAAGTTTCATATATTAAGAAAAAGTCTTTATTATAGTAGCAACATAGAATAACTCAAAGTCGAACCCATGGTTCATCAAAAGTCTTTGGCTTTATAGCCTTTAAAACAAATCTCTAGATCCTAGAATAATGGATCGAATTTACTAAAAATAGAAAATTAACAATTGATACCCAAAAATAGACAGAAATCATGTAAACTGGATCAATTTTTATCTCAAGTGAACTTTATGTCTTTTCAACTCTTCGACAGGTGTAGTAGACCTTCCAAGGCTGATTGGAAGTCGAAAATGCCACCTGTTGATAGCAAGGCAGTTTTATGCCTAAAAAATATGTCACAAACCTCATCTTTCCACCTTGTTGGGTATCTCCAAAATAAAAAAAGACTCTTGATCATGATGGACTTAATTATTATCCAATGTTTAGAATCATTCTTGAGGCATTTGGACAAGAAAAACTTGAATCTTTGCAAAAACACTGCCTTTCTTCCCTGTCAGCACTTTCGATAGCTAAAATAGACAAAATCTGTGCATCTTGCTCAATCTCTGGAATGGCTGCCTCTGGATCATTCAGATGGTTGGCTGCATTTGCTAGGGTTTGAAGATCGACATATGTTTGAGGTTGGGATATTGTAGGCATGGCTTGCAATTTCAATAATTTGACCTTTTCTTCAAGTGCCTAGCTAGCCACCATAAACTGTTGTAATCCTTTACCATCTTCTTTTGCTTCTTCTTTTCCTTTATACTTTCATGTGCTATATTTTCTAGGGCCGCACTAGTTTCAACAAAATTCTTTGACAAAGTTTCATACCTAGATTTAATCACCCTCTCTAGCACTTCTTGATGTTCTATTTTCCTTTTAAGCTTCTTAATCTCCTTGGCTTTGCTCTGTTTATTTTTCCTGCTGGATGATTCACCCTTCTCAAGACTGGTGAAGCACTTGGTTTCTGGTGCTTGTTCCATGGATAATTCTACACTTTCAACAACAGGGATTTCTCCTTGTCCTGATTCTTCATCTGAGTCTGAATATGGAAAATTTAACAAGTTTGTTTCCTTGGGTACAACATGCTCTATGTCCCCAACAAATTCCAACCTCTTTCTTGCTTCTTTGTGCTTGGAAGATGGAGTATCTTGTTCAGATGTTACTGGAGAGATATCTCTCCTCTTTATTTTTCCACCCTTGGGTGTAGAAGACTTCTTTGAATAAGACTTCTCCTTGTCTTCTAGTTGTGAGTCTGTCTGAAATTCATTCCAAAACAAGAAGTGGCCCCAATCCCTGCTCCTCCTCTGCAGCAGCTCACAAACCAATAACTTAATCAAGCCATGATGAGATAATATGCATTCAATCTTGATGGGCTTTGCTTTATCTTGATGAGACATCTTAGATAGGATTTTGTGAAGGTAATAAGGCAGGTTGAGTGGGATCCTACCAGTGAAATGGTTCATGAGCTTGAAGTGATAAATCATTACCCTATGATATTTACCTTCACAAGTTATATAGTCAAGGATAGCCTTTAACAAGTGTTGCCATTTTTGCTCAAGAAAGGATATAGGAATATCTTTCTTCCAAATCAAACACTTGTGTTCTGGTTTCAAGTAGGATCTGAACTCAATATCTTTTGTAACAGTGGTTTTGAACCAATTTTCTCCATTCCTGGGGAACTTTGTCACTTCATCTATAAGAGCTTCATCCACTTGGAATTCATCTTGCCCAATGACTGCCTTTATCCCATCAAAAGTTAGAGCGAAAGTCTCTGCCACCTACTGGTGAAAACCCTGTAATTTTTTACAAAACTAGCAACATCCTCCGTCCTTGAAGAATTGACACACCTCTGGGTGTGAATCCAAATAAACGATGTCATCCAGCTCTCTTCTCAGCATTGGTCCTCCTGTCTTCATTTGCTGGTCAACTTCTGTGTACCTGTAATTTTGAAAAAATAGTCTTGGAGGGGAAACCACACAGCGCAGGAGGGGGTTTCTTAGGTCAATTATAACAGAGGTGAGAAAGGTGGAAAATGAAGTTAGGGAGAGTGTTGATTACAAGGGGTATGAGAGGCAAGTGTTTAATTTGAAAAAGTTGGTTCATTAACAATTCGAATGGCAGAATAGGAAGTACATCTCTACGTTATTCAATGAAACGGATGATTTTAAAATTTAAGCTCCGAGTCATCAAATGACTCATTTCCTGTCTTTTCGGCGATCTATATTGCAATCATAAAAGTTCCTTTTGATTATTTAGGTGCCCCAAAGGACGGGCTGAATTTTATGAGCTCCGATGCTTTTGGTAGCTAACATAGCTCCAACTTTTGGGTTTTAGCTATCGAAAGCTAAGGATTTCAGTAGCTAACATAGATTTTCAGAGACACACTTAGCTACTGAAACCTGTGTTTTTATTTTTTGAAATAAAACCCCGAACCAAAGCTTTTGAAACTTTATTACAAACTCAAGCTCTTAAAAAAAACAAAACTTAAAAAATTTAGAAAGGCAATTTTTCAAAGACATCCTATCACCTAAAATGAAATAACTTGATTGGTTTATTTGAGGAGATAACACTGGCTCCTATTGGGGGTGAAAGCCTCCCTGTGAGGTTTCAAGAACCTAGTAGTTCCAGTCGCCTTTAGCATTGGGCATGGATTCATCTAGCTTATACAACTGATCTTCTGCAAACCTGTAACTTGCTTGTAAATTTTACCATTGGGCTATGGAGTTGTTTGGCCTTTAGAATTGATCCCCTGCAAACCTATAGTTTGCGTGTAGATGGCCTGTAGCCTTTACAAAATATATCTAGATCTTGGAAAACTGGATCAAATTTACTTAAAATGGAAAGTCAAAAACAATTCCAAGAGAATAGGAAAAGATCCTATTTACTAGGTCAACTCTTTATCTCAATTATCTTCATGTCCTTCAACATCTTGATGAGATGATCAAGTACTCGAACTCATATTTTGATAGCTGGCCAACACTTTGGCCAAAAATAGAATGGACACTTAACCTTATTTCCATGTCATATGCCTCAAAAGATGGAAAGGGATGATGATTTGTATCCCCTTAATTGTTATCCTTCATAAAAAACTATTTCCATGTAATTTGGAAACAAAAAGATCTGATCTGGGCAAAAAGAAAATTGATATGCCAGTCTCTGTGCTTTCGGTGGCTAAGGATCCAAAATTCTATCTTGTAAGCCACTGAAAGCTCTACTTTCGGTGGCTAAGGGAGACTGTGGAAGCCCGATTAAGCCACCGAAAGCACTATTTGAAGAATAACTTTCAAAATTGCAAAACTAAATCCTTATTTACAGCTCGGGATCTTCTTCTTCTAGGGTTATGAGGATATGTTTATATACTATAGTACTACTCAGCATTTGTACCATGTATTTGTTCTTAGTTTATATATCACTATGTGTAATATTTTGGATCATTCATTTAGGCTTAACATATGCATAAAGAGTTTCAGTATCATCAAATTTCTGAAGTAGATCTACTTATCCAAGTCTGTCATCCATGCTCTTATTTCTTAAAGCCAAAAAAAAAGTATGAACTAGATAGGAGACACATCTCCTATAGGTTAAATTGGTTGCTGACTGTGTATGAGAAAATTGAGTTGATGAGTAGCTTCAATGAATGATCCCAATGCTGTGGAAGTTGTTGTAGACCTGAATATTTTATTTTATGTCTCATATAACCTTCAAAACCTACAACTTTCATCATTTTACCCTTCTTTCATTCCATTTTCAAGATTAAGGTTTAGCATAGTAAGATAATTCTTTCATAATTTAAATCAAATGCTGAAGACTATGAGGATAAGCATTTGAGATTTGAAAACCTTGTATCTTTAGAAGAAGCTCCCCTTACACTGTCGTACACAATTTATCTTTCGAGCCCTAACTTTCCCTGCTTAAATCAACTAGTGAAAGTTTGTTGTATTGGCCAAAAATAGATTCATAGTTGAATCTCTCCAATGACATCCTATCCAGAGATCTCCTAGTCATTGGCTCCAAGTAGAAGAGGTGACCTCCATAGATCATTCAACATGCATATCTTCTGATGGATCAAGAATGGTACAAGTTGTTTGTTTGTTATTATCATTGTTGAATAACATATGCATACTGGCATCTTCATTGAGAGACTATGTTTTTAGTTTTGTCTGAGAACATATCTGCAGTCTAGAAATGAATTCTAAAATACATGCCTCTCTACTTATTCAAGAAAACTGAAAGCAATCTATCTGCTCATATGAAGAGCTTATTTAGTTGCCTGCTCCTACACTAACCAACTATACTGCCTCTTAATCAAGTAATCACATGCTTCCAATGAAGCCATATCAGAAACTGATTAACTGGACATGTTCTTGATCTTAACTCAAAAAATAAAGGAATGCATAACCAACAAAAATGTGGTTTGAACAAATGATAGAACCATCTTTCATCTGAAAAGAATATTTTGATCTTTATGTTGCTCATGGATTCCAGAAAATCAGCAATAGGGTCATGAAAGACATAAAGAAATACCTCTTCATGTTGTTGTTCCAATTGACTGAATTGTTGATGCAGATTGCTTTCAGTGATCTCATAATTACTTGTAAAGTGTTTAACCTCTGTCGGAGAAACATGCATGATGAACTGTTGATCTGAACTTTTATGTTCATCATCTCTCTTCTCATTTTTGTTGCAATTTCCCTTTGTCTGCAAATCTGAAAATTGTGGGATAGCCTTATTGATTTCAATGGACATTTGACCGACATAAAGCTAATCATTTCCATATGTAGCTAAAGATACCATTTTTTCAAATTCACAACAATAAGATTTAATAATAGTAAGTGAACATTCAACTCTTTTATAATCCATTTCTAATTTATGTTGATGAGAAAACACATCATCATGAAGATCATTAGAGAAATGATGTGAATTGTGAGGAATAAGTTCTTCTTTACCATATGAATGTAACTCAGATCTATAACTTTCTTCTGGTGATGTGTCAATCTTCTCATCATCTTTAAAGTTTTCAAAAGAAATAGTCTAATCTTCATGACAACCATCTAAAATAGATGCATTTAATACAATGTCAAAAGCATCACCATGGTTTTCATAATGTGGATCAACAATCCCTTGATCATGATGAGAGATATATTCTGCTACTGCAGATTCTTCATGAATATTTGGATCTTTGTTCAATAGATTGAAATCATGACAACATTCAGGATATAAAAGGTCAGCTGAAAATATGCCTTTGCAAAACAAATGAAAGGAAGCATGAAAATATACCAAGAACTGATATTGGCAATTGGAAGAGACTGACACCAGTCAAAAGCAATCCCCTCTAGTGAATACCTAAAAATATTAATTTGAACATCCTCATGTACAATTTCAAGATTGTGAATAAAGTCATGAAAATCCAACAAGTGTTCAGCTGGCACTTCCCACTCTTCTCCTCAAAATCTGGGAATACTACGTTCCCATTCATCTCTAATAAGCACTGGATTAGGGAAACCAACAATCTTTGAAAAATCACAGAAAGAATACCTCTTCGCTAAGATCTTATTCATGCCATACCAGTGGAGTCACCAACATATTTATGAACAATGGAGTCGCCACTGAATCCGTCTTTCATGGAGTCGCCAGATAGATGATTACAACCAAAAATATCTCCATATTTTGTCTATCATCAAATTTGGATCTATGTTGTTTCCCAAGGAAGCTGAGCTTCAATTTCTGTTCCCCGGCAATGGAGCCAATTTGTTATCACTCCAGGAAACTCTCCTAGGTTGTATCTCAAAGATGCTTGGTAACTTAACTGTTCTTGTAATGATTCACTCAATAATGGGTGTGGGGTTGGATCAATATGAATATATAACTAATTGGACTATGTATTCAAGTCTGTCTAGGGATATCAAACAATACAAGGCTCTCAAGAGGTGCAATCAAATAGGTTGTGTATCAAATAGAATAGAAACTAATCACTTAAACAGATAACACATATATAAAACAATAAGCATGATGGGTCTAGAAACTAGCATAACCACTTATGATCCTTTGCTTAACAATTAGATGGTGAGATGACAATCACCTATGGATTAAATAAGCATAGACAAAGAATTTCATTCAACTCATAAGTAAAAACAGATAAGAAAGAAGAGGTTTGATAACACCAATGAAAGAAGCTTGCAAGTTTCATATATTAAGAAAAAGTCTCTATTACAGTAGCAGCATAGAAGAACTCAAAGTCAAACCCCTGGTTCATCAAAAGTCTTTGGCTTTATATCCTTTAAAACAAATCTCCAGATCCTAGAATAATGGATCGAATTTACTAAAAATGGAAAATTAACAACTGATACCCAAAAATAGGCAGAAATCCTGTAAATTGGATCAGTTTTTATCTCAACTGAACTTTATGTCTTTCCAACTCTTAGACAGGTGTAGTATACCTTCCAAGGCTGATTGGAAGTCGAAAACGCCAACTGTTGACAACAAGGAAGTTTTATGCCTGAAAAATAGGTCACCAACCTCATCTTTCCACCTTGTTGGGTATATCCAAAATCAAAATAGACTCTTGATCACGATGGCCTTAATTATTATCCAATGTTTACAATCATTCCTGAGGCATTTGGACGAGAAAAACTTGAATCTGTGCAAAAAAACTACCTTTCTTCCCTATCAGCACTTTCAGTAGCTAAAATAGACAAAATCTGGGTCGGTTAGCTACCGAAATCTCTGCTTTCAGTAGCTAATGAATAGTCAAAATGTTCGCCTAATCTACCAAAAGTTCCTTCTTGGTAAGAGTATCAAAATTGAAAAAATGTATTTGTCCTAGCCTTTAAACATCTTGAGGCTGTTGTTTTGAAGCTTCTGCATCTTGCTCAATCTCTGGAATGGATGCCTATGGATCGTTCAGATGGCTGGCTACATTTGCTAGGGTTTTAAGATCGACAAATGTTTGAGGCTGGGATATTGTAGGCATGGCTTGCAATTTCAATAACTCGACCTTTTTCTTCAAGTGCCTAGCTAGCCACCATAAACTGTTATAATCCTTTACCATCTTCTTCCACTTCTTCTTTTCCTTTATACTTTCATGTGCTAGCTCCGCACTGGTTTCAGCAAAATTCTTTGACAGAGTTTCATACCTGGCTTTAATCACCCTCTCTAGCACTTCTTGTTGTTCTATTTTCCTTTTAAGCTTCTTAATCTCCTTGTCTTTGCTCTGTTTCTTTTTCCTTCTAGATGATTCACCCTTCTCAATACTGGTGAAGCACTTGGTTTCTGGTGCTTGTTCCATGGAGAATTCTACACTTTCATCAACAGGGATTTCTCCTTGCCATGATTCTTCATCTGAGTCTGAATATGGAAGATTTAACAAGTTCGTTTCCTTGGGTACATCATGCTCTGTGTCCCCAACAAATTCCAGCCTCTTTCTTTCTTCTTTGTGCTTGGAATATGGAGTGTCTTGTTCAGATGTTATTGGAGAGATAGCTCTCCTCTTTATTTTTCCACCCCTGGGTGTAGAAGATTTCTCCTTTTCTTCTAGTTGTGAGTCTATCTGAAATTCATTACAAAAAAAGAAGTGGCCCCAATCCCTATTCCTCCTCTTCAGCAGCTCACAAACCAATAAATTAATCAAGCCATGATGAGATAATATGCCTTCAATCTTGTTGGTATTTTCTTTAACTTGATGAGCCATCTTAGATAGGCTTTTGTGAAGGTAATAAGGCAGGTTGAGTGGGCTCCTACTAGTGAAATGGTTCATGAGCTTGAAGTGATAAATCATTACCCTATGATATCTACCTTCACAAGTTATATAGGCAAGGATAGCCTTTAACAAGTGTTTCCATTTTTGCTCAAGAAAGGATATAGGAATATCTTTCTTCCAAATCAAACACTTGTGTTCTGGTTTCAAGTAGGATCTAAACTCAATATCTTTAGTAACAATGGTTTTGAACCAATTTTCTCTAGTCCTGGGAAACTCTGTCACTTCAGCTATAAGGGCTTCATCCACTTGGAATTAAAATTGCCCAATGACTGCCTTTCTCCCATCAAAAGTTAGAGTGAAAGCCTCTGCCACCTGCTGGTGAAAACCCTACAATTTTTTACAAAACTGGTAATATCCTACGTCCTTGAAGAATTGACACAACTCTGGGTGTGAATCCAAATAATTGATGTCATCCAGCTCTCATCTTAGCACTGGTCCTCCTATATTCATTTGTTGGTCAGCTCCTGTGTACCTGTAATTTTGAAAAAACGGGCTTGGAGGGGAAACCACACATCGCAGGAGAGGGTTTCTTAGTTCAATTATAATAGAGGCGAGAAATGTGGAAAATGAAGTTAGGGAAAGTGTTGATTACAAGGGGTATGAGAGGCAAGTGTTTGATTTGAAAAAGTTGGTTCATTAACAATTCAAATGGCAGAACAGGAAGTACATATCCACATTATTCAATGAAACAAATGATTTTAAAATTTAAGCTCTGAGTCATCAAACGGCTCATTTCCTGTCTTTTCGGTGATCTATATTGCAATCATGAAAGTTCCTTCTGACGATTTAGGAGCCCCAAAGGACTGGCTGACTTTTCTGAGCTCTGATGCTTTCGGTAGCTAACATAGCTCCAACTTTTTGGTTTTAGCTATCGAAAGCTAAGGATTTTGGTAGCTAACATAGATTTTCGGAGACACACTTAGCTACCGAAACCTGTGTTTTTTTTTTTTGAAATAAAACCCCGAACCAAATATTTTGAAACTTTATTACAAACTCAAGCTCTTAAAAAAAACAAAACTTAAAAAATTTAGAAAGGCAATTTTTCAAAGACATCCTATCACCTAAAATGAAATAACTCGATTGGCTTATTTGAGGAGATAACAGGACCAATGATATTACTACTATATGTAGATGACATGTTCTTGATAGGAGTGGAGAATCACATCACCAATTGTAAGAGAAAACTTGCTGCAGAGTTCAAAATGAAAGACCTAGGTTTGATGCACTACTTTTTGGGTCTAGAGGTATGGCAGAGGAAGAATGAGATATTCTTAAAGCATAGAAAATATGTTGTGGAGATCATGAAGAGGTTCAGGATGTTGGACTATAAATAGATGTATACATCGATGGCATCAAATATGAAGTTGTTGAATGATACAACTTCAGAGGTTGTGGATGCTACATTATACATAAAGATGATTGGATCGTTGATGTATATGATGAATACACTACTAGACCTATGTTTTGATGTGAACACCCTAAGTTAGTACATGGTTGACCCCAAACATGTTCACCTAATTGCATGAAAAAAATTGATGAGGTACCTTAAAGGTATAGTGGATTATGGGCTCAAGTATGTTATAGACAATAAGAACAGTCTACTTGGATATTCGGATTCAGATTAGGCCGGTAGTGTTGAAAACTGGAAAAGTACATTAGGATGTTTCTTCACTTTGGGATCTAGTATGATTTCATGGATTAGTAAGAAGAAGTCATGTGTAGCACTTAGTATGACCGAGGAAAAGTATGTGGAAGCATGTGCAACAAGTCACGAAGAAATGTGGCTTTGGAAATTGTTGATTGGATTATTCAATATTGTGATGGAGGTGACCTATATATTGTGTGACAACCAGAGTTGTATAAAGTTTTCAGAGAACCCTGTGTTTCATGATAAGTTGAAGCATATCAAAATCAAGTATCACTATATCATGGATATGGTGCATAAGGGAGTAGTCAGGCTCCAATATGTAGCTATCAATGAGCAGGTTGAAGATGTGCTAACAAAGCCATTGTCAAGGATGAAGTTCGAGTACTTCAGGGACAAGCTTGGGGTAGTCCCTCTTCAGAGGGAGTGATGGCTTCAGATGTTATCGTAGGGTAGTGGATGTCATGATGACATGTTGTAG
Source organism: Picea sitchensis (assembly GCA_010110895.2). Lineage (NCBI taxonomy): Eukaryota > Viridiplantae > Streptophyta > Pinopsida > Pinales > Pinaceae > Picea > Picea sitchensis. Next base: position 14,782 of record SNQJ01S0151780.1, read on the forward strand.
CTATTGGAGATCTACCCACCGACCCTGGATGCATGCTAAAGAGGTGAGATAGAGATGTTATCGCAGGGTACTGGATGTCATGCATAAGATATCCGAGTTTTTTGCGGAAAACTGGATAGTCTTATGATGACATGTTGTAGCTATTAGAGAGCTACCCATCGACCCTGGATGCATGTTGTGAAGTCACTATGGATTTCTTGTGATGTATAGATTCATTTTTCAACAATCAATTGTCATGAGCTCGTGTGGATGGCGAGAGTGTTGAAGTGTGTGCCGGATAAAATACCTTCCTCATTAAGAGGGAGTGTTGAGATTTTATATAATTTCATAAGTTATTCCTAAGTGTAATTGTGAAAGGGTTTATTGATAAGTCATGTATTTTAGGTTTTTTAGAGTATAAATAGAGGTGTTGACCAAAATTTGGTCATCTATATATTCCTGCTCCTGGAATAATAAAACATATATATATTGGAAGATGAATATTTTTGAACTATTATATGTTCATTGCATATCCCTTGGTATCTTCTTCGTCATGCATTTCACGGAATCAAAATCAGAGTCTCCATGACCAAGATACACATACTTCTATCCAGAAGTCTAATGGAGGTGTTACAAGAAGAATTATAAAAAATGTTCTAAGTCACATGTTCTCTCCTCTCCTTTCCCTTCACCCCTATTCATTCTCTCATTCTGTACTTAGTATTTTTTCCATTGTCTCGTTACTTCCATTTCCCACACTTAACCTTTTTCCTTTTTTCCTTTCCACATTCACATTCATTTCCATTTTCCTTCCCATTTCCTCTTATTTTCCTTTCCATTTTCTTTATCCCTTTTTTCCTTTTATTTCCTTTTCCCTTTTTATTTTCCCTAATTTCACGTAATTCCTTTTATTTCCCATATATTTCTTTTCATTTTTCATATTTTCCATATTTATTTCCATAATTCACGTGATCCATTTTATACTTTCCAGACTTAGTCTTTTTTACTATGGCTTAGCGTGGGTTGGTGATTTTTCTTAAATAGTATGTTTTATTTCCACGTCCCTCATCATGCACTTTGACTTCCACCACCTTCATAATGCACACAACTCTTTTTACTAATCTTTTCTATGTAATTCCTCCAACACTTATCCAAATACACGAGTTACCACGGGTTCACAGGTTCGCAGGTTCCTAGGTTGGTGATATAATATTTCTTTCATATATCATATGCAAGTCCACCCAACCGATTCTCAAGTAATTTCCTCACCTACCTCTCCATTCATGTAAACCTTGAACCCCCCATATTATTTTAATAATATTTTTCCTATCCTGATTTTTTGAGGAACATCTCCAAGTGACACATGGAACTTTATTAACCAATGAGATATACCCACATGACAGTCAATGGTGCCACATGGAAACTAATCAATGGAGACTTGTGGCAGCATACAAAAAAAGACACATGACATGATTTTGTTGGATGACATGTGGAAGATTCTTATTGGCTGATTGTTGGCTTACCGAGTGATGGCATGTGACAACATTTGGTTGGGTGACTCATCATCGTTGACTGGGCATATCGTTGGTTGACTGGGCATGCAAAATTATTATTATATTTGACAATTTTCCAAGGGTCGAATCCTCCAAGCTCCATACTCTCCTCTATTCTTTATTTCTTGTCAAGTGTATGTTGCACTTAACATTATATACCACTAAGACTCTTTTATTCTCGTACACATGGGATAAGAATAATGAAAAAAAGTTGAATTTCAACAAAGGAGGTCGAAATTAAATCAAGGGTCCACATTTACGGATCAAACTTGATCGACGGTGACCGAGTCATGATCTTGCAGAGGCCATAACTTGAGCTCTGGGTGTCAGAATCGCTCAAAATTTATACCGTTGGAAAGGTATTTCAGTGTAGAAGATGGTGATATAGGTTTCAAGTGCTTAAGGTTGATACATTTTTCTCATAAATTAAAATATCGGTCAGCTGCAATTTTAATGGGCCTGCGTGCCAACTCAACTTCACAAACTCATATCTTGAGATCCGGACGACGGATTTGGGAAAATTTCATATCATTGGAAATATGAGACGATGAAGAGAACATAAGAAGTGAATTAAATGGATGAAAATTTGTTTTTCACTTCCATAAAATTAAATTACAGTCGTCCTCTTTTAGTGGAGAATTTTAAAAATAAAATTTTAATTAAAAACTTTTATTAAAATGGGAGAGGGACCCACTTTCAATGTACTTGTATTAATTATGTGAATTCATTCATGAGGAATTAATGAGGCATTAATTAAAGGGAGTGTTTCAATAAGAAACTTGTACGGTAATTTCAAGAAAGGAAGAAAACCCTAACTGCTCAGGTAGTTAGAAAATCTCTTCTTAAAAAGAGAAGAGAGGCTTCATCAAAAGAGAGGAATCAATATTGTCAAAGGGGCAGGGAAGAATAACATAGGATGAAGAAGGTACATACATGGATACACAATCAAGATTCTGATCAAAAGAAATAAATCTCCATCTTCTCCATTTTTTTTATATATATTCTTCTACACCACTTCTCTTAGTTTTATTCTCGAATCTTAGAGTTGGGCAAAAGGCTGAGTTGTTGAGTGTTCTTATTATATTCTTCTAATATATTTTCTTATATGATCATGGGTATTGCAGCCATATATGGCTGTCAAATATTTGTAATGAAGAACATCTTTCATAACAAATATTTTGTAATGAAGAACATCTTTCATAAATAAAACTCCACAAAGATTTGCTTCGGGGTTGATCTCGACTCTGCTTTGTAACCTTGTTTTCAGAATATAAAGTATTTGAGTTTGACCTATCAAATTCTCTTTTGATCTTGATTGTGGTACTTTGTTAAAATTATTTGATATGATCAAATAATTCTCTCCTATGAAGAATATATCGATGTATTTATATATTGTTAAGAAGATTGTGTGTGATGTTGATCACAATTTAATTCTGATGTTGAAGCCCTCCTTCAATCTTTTCTTTTGATGCGCATAAATATTGCACTCAGGTTATTGAAAAACCATTTTATTTCATAATCTCAAGCAATAAAGATTTAGGTTTTGCTTCCTAGCATTCTCCTAATCCAATATATCACAGATATATCATTTATTCCAACAGGAGTACCACCTCTCTAAAAACGAAGGGGGAATAATGTCCTCGTGAGATTATCGTTTTGCTCCCGACAGATTCAAGCGTTAATAAGAGGTTATATCGAGTCATTTTGAGATAACTCATCGAACATAAGTACAAGAGAGTAGTGCACACTTATCTAGGAGGCTATTCTTGGTTCGTGTCTAGGTCTCTTTGGTCTTGATTTCGTGAAAGAGCATTGTATGACATTGTACATGTTGGAGGAATCTATACTGAGGAAAGTTTGCAGGGTTTTCTCCCCCTTAAGGGTTTCCCTGGGGATATATCTTATTGTTTCATGGATATCTATGTTTTAGTTTTGATCCTTTTTCATATTAAATAATAATAAAAGAATATAATACTTTAATTGTTGCAAAAACATAAAAAAAAATCAACATGACTCTATTTCCTGCACTTTGGACTTGTATTGCAAAAAGTATGAGGTACTAGGAGTCAAATATCCATAAAGGGCTTCAAATGGGCACATCTTAGTAGATGTGTGATAGATGGTATTATACCACTATTATGCCAAAGGAATCCACTTCACCCATTGAGATTGCTTTCTAAATAATAGTAACGTAGATAACCATCTAAACACGTGTTAACCAATTTTATTTACCATATGCTTGTGGATGATATGTTGAACTCATGGCTAGTGTTGGTCCACTCATCTTCCATAATTCTTCCAAAAATTTCCTGTGAATTTTGGATCTCGGTTACTTACTATTACTTTAGGAAATCCATAAGTCTATGAATTTCCTTCATGAACACTTTTTCCACTTGACTTACCATATATGTACTTTGAATTCCACAAAAATGTGCATATTTTGTGAGTCTATCCACTACCACAAAAATGGCATCCTTACCTTCTGATTTAGGTAAACCTGTAATTAAATCCATTGATATCTCTTCCCATATTTGATTAGGTATGTGCAAAGTTTGAATTAAACATAGATATTTTATTTTCTCTCCTTTACTTCTTTGGAAAACCTAACATTATCTTACAAATTTTTTAATATCTTTCTTGATTCCTTCCCAAAAAAAATATTTTGTGATCCTTTGATATGTTTTAAGGAACATTGAATGTCTTGCCATTGGTGAGTCATTATACTTCCTTAATATTTATTGCTTAGACTTTGATTGAGGGCATACAAATATTCTACCCTTATACCAAAGGATATCTCTCTTACACTCCCAATGTTCCATATATTTCATCCCTTCCTTTATATATTGTATTTTATGTCTAGTAGTATTGTCATTTTTCCATTCTTGGTGAAATTCTTCCAATCATCCAGGAATGGAAGATTTAATGGAATATAAACTCGAGGATTCTTATATTCTGGAAAGGGAATCTACTACCACATTATCATTCCCCTTTTTGTAGATTATTTCAAAATCAAACCCTTGAATTATTTCTACCCATTTTTTATGCTCTTCTAATGACAATCTTGTTGAGTCCTCAAGACACCCTTAAAATTTTGAATTTTGGGGTACCACTTTTCCTTTTAATCATTTTGCATCTTCTTCTTTTTGTATTTACATAGGTTTCATATTTTTCCTTTGTTAATTTTATACATTTTTCCCTTTATTTTATTTGCATTTAAATCTCCAAAAACTCCAAAAAAGGACTCTCATGTTTACATAAAAGGGGGGAAATAAATCATTTAAAATGAGTCAAAAGAGAATAAAATCAAGGTTTTCAAAAGCTTCGATGAAGTCATCAAGGTCAGGGAAAAACAGAATGGATAAACACACTCGAAAGCCTAATCTTAATGAAGGCTTAAATTAATTACCAATGAACTCTTTGACATTGAGGGGAAACTCTAACAAAGTTTTGATGAGTCATGTATTCGATCGATATCCAATAGACCATCGAAATCGATCTAAATTTCATGGGTCCATAGTGAAGTATAACACAACTCCCTGATTGTCTATGGACTGTGAAATGAGGAAAACCTCTTCAAACTGTCCAATCATTAATGAGGGTGAATCTCGATCGTCGATGCTTATCACTTTGGTAGTGTTGTTTGATGACCATGGGAGTGATCACATCACCTTCCACATCGTTATCTGTACCATCCATGTCAGCTACCATGTCAGCTACCAAATCAAATGAAACATCACTTTTCATACTACATTTCTATCATATCACCTTATATGTTATCTTCCATGACATCTTCCATGTCATCGTTGTACGAAATTCTATTATTATCATTGGCATTCGAGGGTTTTTTTAGAACATTTGGTAGGTATATGTGCATCTTTTCCTACGTCGACGAGCTCGTTGGGAATCCACAAAGATAGACAACAAGTGGAGTTTCCCATGCAAAAAAATTCAGTCAATCATCGATGGGATCATCAACATCGACTCAAACTCATCTCAAACGAGACATGGGATATGGAAAAGTGTTGATGTTAATGAATCTTTCCTTAGAAAATCATAGTTGTTCGATTACAAGAAATAATGAATCTGGAACGTACAAAATCTTTAATTCATGCCTGAACCATTTTTTGTGGTTTTATGAATTCCACACACGTCACATGTCAACAAACCATGAACCAATCGAATTTTGACACGTCATTTTTTTTTCATTTTCTTTGCCACATCAGACATCCAATCATCTAAACACTTATGATTTCCATGTCATCACAAGGTATCATGGCTAAGAACGCCAAAAGAAACAAGTTTGAAAAGCACCGATGAAATAATTTTCCACATTGTAATATTAGTCATCCAATCAGAAGCAAGAACATATCTTGATCGTTGGTCCTCCCTCATATACTATGCTAAAAAATTTCATTGTTTTCCCAAGTGCAGAAAACATTCCAAAAAGTCGTCAATGAGAGAAGAACCTAGTTTGGTATTTTTGCGATAACTTTTGATCTTGAAATTTTTTCGAGGCATGCATTATATCGTTGGAAAGGTATCTCCAAGATATACAACTTTTTAGTTATAATTTTTCCATTATTTTGTAGTTTTATGTTTATGGTTTTTGAAATAAAACTACATGTAAAATTATTATGGTATTTTTGCGCTAACATATAATTATGATCCCCATTTTGAGAATTCTTTATATTATTAAAAAGGTATCATCAAGAGGTACAACTTTTATTTTATAATATTTTATTTATTTGGCATGGTTTGTTTCAGGTTTGCAAAATAAAGGAAATCAGGCTCAGGGAAGTGACTTGAATATTTCATTTTAAGATCAATAAATTGTTTTATCTGATATATTTGTTATGAGAAGATTATTTTATTCCTAAAATACATTTTTTATGATCCATATACATGCAAAGGGAATCATATAGCATGGTGAGAAGAATTTCAATGTTGCATGTTGCAAAGTGGTAGATTTATGTCAGCTGACAAACACAAGTGTGAGAACATAGTTGGAGGAATTGTTCATTGGGTGCATGACCATTCCAATTTTAGAAGTGAATGATTACTAAAGATTGAATAAGAACTAAGTTGAAGTTCAATGTGCCTTAAATAAATAAATAAATAATCAAATTAAGGATGCATGCATGAGGTTGCTAAAGAAAGAACGGTGGGTTGAATTATTTAATCAAGGAAATATTTATGAGGTTGAGCATGCATGAATTGAATTTGGAAATTAATTGGAGATGTGGTTAAATGCATGGATGATTTATCAAGACTTTTGTTCACTTAAGATGCAAATTACATGAGAAGATTGCATGACTTTTAAAAGAGTCAATTGTATTTTTATTCCATATTTAAATTAGTTTTTATCTCATAAATAAAGAGATTGACCTCTTAGAAAACGGTCTAGGATCTATGAAACTATTTTTCAATATATTTTCGATCTCTAAAGGGATTTCAAGAGGATTGTAAGTGAAGGATTATTTTGATGTTGAATTCAGAAACTCTTTCGTTTCAAGACATTCTAGTTCGTTGATTTTTGTGTGTTTATTCATTATTGTCGATTATTCTACAACTAATTAAATATTACATGCATCTAGTAAGAATTTCAATACTATTAAGATATCTTAGTTGGTTGAATGAATTGCAGGATACTTTCAATAAATCATTATTGGTTTTATTATTTAATCTTCTTTTTATGTTATCTGAGATATTGTGAAATTATTTCTGAATGTCTCATAGTTAAATCTTATCTATTTATGTTGTTAATTAATTTTTTTTATTGGATTCTATCTAATGATTAATACATTTTTATTGGAATTATTTGTTCTAGAATATAAAGTCTTATATAGTTTTCATTGATTGTTGCCATCGGTTATTCTCAATGCAGATTTCTCCAAAATCCTTAGTTTACTTCTTTTCTATAGTAGATAGACTTAAAACACAAAACAATAAAAAGAACGAAACCAAATAACTTATCCCATCAAATGGTTGTCAGACCATTAACCTGAAGGATTATTCCATACCAAATAGGGATAATTCTAATTGGGCCTCGTCCTTGGGTTAAATCCCTACCGTTGAGCATTGGGAATTTAGACCCCTCAATAGAATTGGTGCTAGAAGAAGGGATTGATGAAAATTCGACCCATGTGGAGCCATTATTCTAAAATGTATTAACAACCCATGGCTCATTTTCATACTCTTGTATGGGATCATCCTTTTAGTCTCTCAATACCATTGCATTGTATCTCAAAACTCATAATATATCTCTTGTCTAAGATAAAAATTGATGGTGAAAAGAAGACCTTTGCATGTAGGCATCTTAGAAAATTTAATTTTTCATGTAACAATCTTAAGGTGTTTCAAGTTGTTAAACTATGTAGATTATTTACTCTCACATTGGAAGGACAAATTCAAGCTTGGTATAAGGCATTGCCAGTTAGATCAATTCATAGTTGGAAACAATTCACGGAAGTTTTCTTAGATGCACATGATAACTATGATTATGATGACCTATGTCCTAAACTTAATAAAAAATGAAAACTGAATATCTTGATAAATTCTTATTAAGGGTTATACCGATTTATAATATATTTTGTGAAAGTGATAAACCCTTTAGATCTGAATTTTTTACTAGGTGCTCCTATTTATTTTATTTTCCTAAAGAAGAAGATTCCTTAATGAGTAATGAACAACATCCAAGTTATCAAGAGTATC
>SNQJ01S0151782.1:5912-28935 GCA_010110895.2 Picea sitchensis
ACTGAGCTGAAACTTGGCCAGTGGGTGTAGGGAGTGCTATTCCATTCATTTTGAGCACAAATACCCCTATCTTTCTCCCAAAGACGAAGTTTTTACAATATTAAGCTCAAAAAAATAATTAATTAATTAAATTTTAAATAATTAATTAATTAAATTTTAAATAATTTAATTAATTAGAAAAAACTAACTTAGACTCGACGGAATTCCGCAAAACTTTAGACACTGCCTAGCATGGTCATTTACAATAATCCTAAAAGGTTACTCAATGAACGAGATCATCAGAGCGCCTTCCACCACTTTGGAGGAAGCCTGGGAGGGAAAAACTCAATGGAGATTAACCCGGCTGGTTAGGCCACATTAACCCCCTGAGATGAAAAAACCCTCGATGAAAGGAACTCCCCCGATGTCAACATCCAAGGTACCTGACCTAACTATGATCCATGCGGACATTATTACATTATATACCCTCGCAGGGGTGCGGAAATCCCGTTTACAAAAATTTAAGTGCTGGTGTTTAAAAACACCCAGTAGAACCATCTGTGTCTCTGACATAGAATAATCTTCATGAAAATGAGTTGACCTCTGTGCTAAACCAGCGGTCAACAGGTTGCACCTTGCCTTTTGGGAAGAAGGGGCTTAAGGCCCAGAAGGTAAAAGCAACTGGAAAAAGACAAAAGCCTAAAAAGAAAACCTTGAGATGCTTCGCTCAGGGATCCTCGAGAAAGCAGTAAAAATCTTCTCAGCAAGAAACTAGAGGGACCCATAAAAATAATAAAACAAGACCTAGTCAGAGGATAGGGGGTCTCATCACAAGCCAGCCTATTAGGTCCATGGGCACCTAGTGATATGACACTACTAGCAGTTGGTTACCATGCCAGGGTAGTGGCTCTTGGTGGCATAGCCAAGAGAAAGGGGGTATCATCACGAGCCAACCTTCTCATTTCCGTGAAAGTGCTTGTGGGTAACATTGTCACCACTGGTCACCACGCCAGGGCAGTGTCCCCTGATTAGCTTCTTGAAAGAAAAATCAATAAAGAAATAAGAATAAAAGGCATGAATGGGCTTGGAAACATTTGCATCCAAGACAGGTGTAGCTCGCCTTCTACAAAGGCACCCGCATGTAAGCCTTTCATTTCCCTGCTATCACTGCACCCCTTGTCAGGACATCCCTCATCCACCTCATCCATCAACATGACTTGGATTTGATATCTTCTGGAAACATCCCTTTTCCAGTGGACACTAGCCCAATAGGATGCCCTGTCGCTTCCTCCAAACTTGCCTTGCAGATTTGTATAATGTCCTTAAGCACTTGACTGGGTAAAAGGGGTTTTATGCACATGTTTGATAAAATTGATGATTGGATGTGATTGACATTCCTATGATCCTTGTGACTTATGAGCCCATGGAGGGCGTATCTGTTGATGTGCAGGATCATACCTGACAGACAGATACCATATTGGATATGTACACATGGGGAGAGGATTAGTTCGGACCTCCATGGGGCTGAAGAGCCCACCAGATGGATGTTGAGATCCCGACAGGGGGCAGAGACAAGACAGAGGGGTTTTCACCAGAGAAGAGGAGGGCGTTCCACAGAGGCACCCTGTCAGAGCCTTACCTAGGGGGGTTGTGCCCTCTCCACTGGAACGTTGGCCTTGGAAGGCCCATGACGTCACCCAGGATGGTCATGGTGTCATCCAACATTTTGGACGTTTTGGGGAGGCAGTTATGGTAGTTGTGGCACGTGTGGCAGCTTGGAGAGGCCCAAGGAGGGCTAACGTTTTTCTCTAGGAGGCCGATGCTGTCCTAAAAAGGGCTAACGTCACCCTAGGGTTTAATTTATGACATTTAATGTAAAACAATATTATTTCGTATTTTGGCCTTGTCAGCCTTTTGGTGACCTAAATTTTATTAAGGTCACTTGGTATTGTATAAGTAGAGAGCTAAAACTCTCATTTTGATGATCATCTTTCACTCACCACTTGGTGAGGTCTGAAATTTGCACCCTCCTTTAGGGTTTATCTGAATTTATCGATGCACACTTGTTGAAGGAGGCTTTTTCTTGGCTATTTTGGAATGTTCTTGGTGGAAGGTTTACAACTAGGGTTTGACTATATGAATGCTTGGTGGATGTAAGTGAATTTATGCAACACTTCTTTATTGAATGGTTATGATATTTTTACTTGCATTTTGTTATTATAATTCGCTGGATTAAACCCTAGGGGACAAGCACATGTTGGTGTCCTTGTTTCATGTCCCTACTAAGTTATGGTAGGAGCCATTTATTTTGCTGAAGATTTATGTTAGAGCCTTGCCATAGAAACACTCTACCATCCACTCTTCAAAGCTAGCTGTTTTTATGTTGTCATTGAGCTAAAGAAGGAGGAAAACGCACTAAGGCCTAGGGTTTCTACACTTTAGTGAGTCGTTTTCCCCTAGGGTTTGATTGATGAAGCCTTGCCTTAGCAACACTTCATCATATAACTCTCTTGTCTTTAGCCCTACCATTTATTACTCAAGCTAGCCGTTTAAATTTGTCTTTTGAGCTAGAGAAGGAGGAAGATGCACTAAGGCCTAGGTTTACTACACCTTAGTGAGCCGTCTCCCCTAGGGTTTGATTTGTTGAAGCCTTGCCTTAGCAACACTTCAACATCAAACCCTCTTGTCTTTAGCCCTATCACTATCATTTCGACCCTTCAACTTTTGCAGTGATTTTGACTCCATTTACCCTAATAACACATTGATCTAGACCTTCTATGTTGAGTACCTTGATCATACACACATCCAATACTTTGAACAACTACTAATCCTTCTAAACCTAGCTTAGACTAATATTTACTAACCCTATTGCTGCTGTCATCTATTTGTGCTATAAACATATCCATGCAACATTTATTGTGTCTTTAAAGCAATTGAAAGATTGGCTAAGGCGTTGCTTCTAGTATTGATATTGTTACATTGATGATAAATTGCCATTGCTTATAGTGAAGCTTCATTAGCATTTATTGAGAAGTGATATATATTGTAATCATTGCTATTGTACATCGTTGACTTGCTTCATCAATATTGTCTATCAAATTGCTTTATATCAGAAGTCCTTGATTATATGAAGTACTAACCAAGCAAGTGATCTTGCGCATGTATAGTTTCCTTGTTGCTTTGTCTTGGGCAGGTACACGTTTGGTTACTATTTCCGGTTATCTTTAACTTTATTGGTTGTTAAGCTGGACTTTCTGATCGATGGTGACTTGTGAGGGGGAAAACTTTACTCAGTCTTTTAAGCCTTTGCCTTCTCAAAACCCCAAGTCACCGGGGATGTCTCCCCTGGGCCTACCACCCTAAACAGAAAGAGCTATCATATTGAGGTGACAGTGGTAGGATAGTCTCAGTTTTGCCAGTTTGCCCGTCTTCCATCCGTCCTTTACTCCAACTACAAACTACGCGATAACAAACCAGAACAACAATAATCATAAGAATTTACCAGCATGCAAGATCACAACACATGTACCCTGGGGAAACCCTATACAGGGAGACAATCCCCAGCAAACAATCTTTTTTTATTGCATTAATAATGTATGATCACTTACAAATATCCACCATGAGATTCTGCTCTTAAATGAGCTTGCCAAAGACACTTAGACCTGACTGTATGACTTGTACGTACAACAACACCTTGCTGTCCTTTCTCTGCTGAAATGTACCAGCACTGTCGCCGTCTTTTGCTGCTGATAAAACCCAGCACTGTAGCTGTCTTTTACTGCCTTCTAAGACTGATATATGCTGCCCTGTTATGCGCCCTCTTCTGGACAGATTTGCTGCCTTGATATGCTGATATATATTAGCACTAAATAAAACCACTCGCTGCCTCCTATTGGTTTTCATCCTCCATAATTAATTATTATTAGTGTTGGGCGAATTTATTGAAGGAGGGTGCACTTGGGGTTATAGATCCATTGATTTGGGGTCAGATTTGGCATCTACAACAAGGGAAACTCATCATATGAGTCAGCCATCCTCTTCTCTACAGGATAACAACCATTTTATGGAGTTTTGGAGCCAGATCTAAGCCATGCGAATTTCTATGGTGCGCTACAGCCTGTGAGCGCAACTAAGCCAAAGGATACAGTCTTTTGGAGGAAGGGAAAGAGATTGATCTTGTAGATCTTCTGCATGCAGCTAGTGGAGTCTCTGGGAAGCCAATATCTCTCTCTTCTATTGTATCTTGGAGTTGCTATCGACGATATCTTCCATTTTCTTATATATATATTTCCAAATCTGCTCTTCTCTTGTATTGAAGTCAGCTACATATTAAATAAATAAAGATCTGAGTTTGTGGCTATTCTTGTTATTGTTTCTATTTGCTTCATTGTTGCTCAAGTTCATGTCCGTTATTGCAAAACTATTTGTGCTATAAACGCAACAACGAACCACAACATATGCTCAATAAAGCTACATGTGCGAATTGTTTGACAAAACCCCTCAACCGGAAAACCATAAAACCAAAAGATTGCACTGACATTCCCTTAGGGATCTTACAGTCATTTTCCCAGGACGGGAGCCCCAATTAATAATAAAATCTCACAGAATTGGTTTTCTCACGAGGGTTCTTCTAGGGGTTGTTTACCTGAAATATCGTGTGCAATGTGCAATCGTTTCTGGTTTATGCTTCCTCTAATTTATTGTTGATTAACCTATGTGATATTATTCAGTGAAATTTGTTTTTTGCTTGGAATTAATACCTTCGTGCTAGGTTTAGGAATTTTAACAATTACCTCATGAAGCAAGACTTGTTTTCCTTTGGGGCCAGGCTGGTGTGATGGACGCTGCTCTACTGCTGGTGATTTATGGTGGTGCATCAATGAATAAGAGGGGCCCTGGGGGTTATTTACCCGAAATCTCATGTGCAATGTGCGATTATTTCTAGTTTATGCTTCCGCTAATTTATTGTTGATTAACCTAGTTGTGATATTATTCAGTGAAATTTGTTTTTTGCTTGGAATTAATACCCTGGTGCTAGGTTTAGGAATTTTAACAATTACCTCATGAAGCAAGATCTGTTTTCCTCTGAGGCCAAGCTGGTGTGATGGACATTGCTCTGCTGCTGCTGATGTATGGTGGTGCATCAATGAATAGGAGGGGCCCTGGGGGCTATGCTAGTCATTCTTGTTAGATTTTCATTAGTTTCGTTAACATTAGATTTACCATAGCATTTTTATCTTCTTTTAACATCCAATAATCATATACTGAAATATATAAGCAACAGATAACCAAGCACAAGAAGACACAAAGATTTATCCTGGGAAAACCCCAAACTTGGGGAAAAACCTAACCAACTTTTCTTAGAGAGAATATTCCAATACAACCATGAACAAGCTCTAATCACAAGAGCAAACCAACAATGAAGAACCCTGATAACAAATGCTTATCTTTTCTTCTTGTCAAACCCTAGCGAGGGTAGACAACTGATCAACACCACATAACTGGCACCAAGATAACACCGCAGAGCTGGCACCAAGATAGGAACATCACTAGAACTAGCACCACAGAGATGGCGCCACTGGTAACTGCAACTACTACTGCAACTGATAACTAGCACGAAGCAACTGAGTAGCACCACACAACCTTAGCGCAACTCCTCCAGAGGTAGCAGCCAAGAGAAATCACCAAGATCCACTAAGAATATCCTTCCCCAAGTGGGGCACACTCTCCAAAAGAACCAAAGACCAAAATAGCGAAACTGCTGCAACTACAGCTGCAACTGCCTAGTGCGCACTCTAGAAGGAGAGCTGTCTGACTGTACAAATGAACTGATTCAGACTTGTATTTATACTAATCTGGGTGCCTGTCTGGGGCTGACTTCTTATTCTAGGTCTTCAACTTTACTTTATTATTTCTGTGGGCCGACTTCTCTTCCTGGAAATTATATTTCCACTTTATTATTATTTCCTGTGGGCCGACTTCTCTTCTGTGGTCTTTTATTTCACTTTATTTTTTTCCGTGGTGTTTTTCAACTGTTCAATGGTCTTCCTTTGCTTCTTGGAATCTTCTTCTTCTTTAAGAAAAGTTGTCTTGAAGGGAATACCTCCCGCAACTACCAAAACATCAACACTCCCTCTTAGCTAGGGAGTTATTCTTTCACGATGTTTTCTTCTAGTAGTCCACTGACTACCCTGCAATCATCTAGTAGCCCCAAGGCTACCACCATGCATCAATAGCTCCATCCTCTGCCATAGTCTATATGACTATGCTGCAATCAACCAGTAGCACTAAGCTACTACCATGCTCTCCAACAATCAACTAGCAGCACAAAGTTGCCACCATGCTGTCACGACTACATAGCAATCAACTAGTAGCACTAAGCTACTACCATGCCATCGGTAGCTCGAATCATCCTTCACGGTCTCCAAGACTATGTTGTAATCATCCAATAACACACAACTACCCATATTGTTCAGTAGTACACAACTACTGCCATAGTCCTCCTGACTATGGTATGATGTTCCTTATTCTTTTCTTGCAGTCTTATTCACACCCATCCACCTCACATGGTATGGGCAAGACTGCCTCCATAGCCCCATTCACACCTAGCCACCTCGTATGGCTTAGGCAGTGTTATCCCATGGTCCAAGTCTTATTTGCACCTAGCCACCTTGCATGGCATAGGAAAGACTTGCCACAAGTCTTATTCACACCTAGCCACCTCGCATGGCATAGGTAAGACTTGTACCGGGCTGTGATGTTTCTCCTCTTCGAGTAGTCTTATTTGCACCTACCCACCTCACATGGTGTAGGAAATACTACGACCATAGCCCCAATCACACCTATCCACTTCACATGGCTTAGGCAAGGCTACGCCATGGTTCCAATCACACCTAACCACTTCACATGGCGTAGGCAAGACCACACTACATGTCCCAATCACACCTATCCACTTCACATGGTGTAGGCAAGACTTGTACCAGGCTACTCATTACTCCCTCAGTCACATCACATGATTGATCTGGGAAACCCTTGGCCAAAGGGAGAGCCCACTGTTGGAGAAACATCAAGCCTCCTTCTCAACGAGGGTGGACATTCTGCATGATGTCAAGCTTGTCTCTGAAGTACTCATACTTCACTCTAGACAGAGGCTTGGTGAGAATGTCCGCTATCTTCTCACAATGGATATGTATCGGAGCTCCACAAATCCTCTCTGCACCATCTCTCAGATGTAGTGGTATTTGATCTCTATATGCTTTAACTTGTCGTGAAACACAAGATTCTTTGACAACTTCACACAACTTTGATTGTCATAATGTATCAAAGTTGGCTCCAACTCTAGATCAAATAACCCTTCAAGCAACTTCCAGAGCGACACTGCTTCATGACTTACAACACTCGCTGCAATATAGTCTGCCTCTGCTATACTGAGTGCAACTGGCGTTTGATTGTTGCTCAAGCATGAGATCACACCTGATCCCAAATTGAAGCAACACCCTGAGGTGCTTTTCCAGTCCACTGCACTCCCTGCCTAGTCAGAGTCTGTATAACCCTCCAACTTCACATCTCCATTCGAGACATATCTCAATCCATATCCATTTGTACCATGTAGGTACCTCAACAAATTTTTGCTGCTATCTAATGTACATCTCTAGGCTCAACCATGCATTGACTCAAAGTGCTCACTGCAAAAAATATGTCCAGCCTGGTGTTAACCATGTACATCAAGGATCTGATCAACTTTCTATACATCATCCACCAAATCTGAAGATGAATCACTCAAGAGCTTCAGATTTGTCATCATAGGTGTGGCCATGGACTTACAATCCATCATCCCGAATCTTTGTAGGATCTGAATAGTATATTTTCCTTGGCTAAGGAAAATCTCATCTGGTCTCTGCCACACCTCCAATCCTAAGAAATAATGCATCAAACCTAGATCCTTCATCTCGAACTCTGAAGTGAGTTCCCTCTTGCACCCATCTGTGAGCTTCTCATCCCCTGTAAGAAACGAGTCATCCAATATCAAGGGGCAACCATCTCCAAGCTCATCAAAATAACTGTCTGGCATATCCTGCCATGGGTGCCTGCTTAAGCCCACACAAAGCCTTCTTCAAGTTGTAGACATGAGACTCCTCATATATCTTGTGGCTACTCTATGTACACTTCTTCTGGCTACTGGAGCAAGTGTCTCGTCATAATCTTCTCCCTCTTACTGGGAGAATCCTCTGGCCACAAAACAAGCTTTGTACATCTCTATGCTGCCATCTGCAGCATGCTTGATCTTGTAGATCAAGTTGGAAGTCACCACTGACTTCCCTTCTGGTCTCAGAACCAAGGAAAAAATCCATATCCGAGTGCTTCTGACTTGCTTCCTCCTCTGTCATTGTAGCAAAGTCTACTGAAATAAGGGAATCCTCCCAGGAGATCTCACATCTCCTAGAAGTATCTGAAGCTACGATCTAGCCTCCTCAACTCATGGCATCTGTTTGTCATTCCTGGAGGACGTCTCTCTCTTCCATCTGAATCTCACGAGGAATATTTTCTAAATGAAAGTCTCTAAGGCATTGACTCTCTCTGAGATCAGGCTCACTTTGAGTCTGCATGTTCCCTCTGAAGCTTGACTACCTCTAAGTCTACATAATATCTGGAGCCATCTGCATGTGTTGACCTCCTCTGAAGTCTAATCTGCTACGAACTGTCTTGGGGAGGTTGCTCCTCCCTATTGGATCCTAAGGGATGACTCCCTCTGAACTCTAGCTCCTTCTGAGCTGGTACTTGGTGGGGCCACCTACCTCACCACTGGAGGAGCCATCTGCTCCTCCTCATGATATGGCTTATCAACGTCATATATCTGCAAAGTATGACGAGACGATAGTGGTCTATTTCTGGTCACTGCAACGTTTCTGGGTAGGCCCTTCTGGCTCTACTGACTCTTCCTAATGATATGAAGAGTGTGTTGACCACTTATTTAAACTAGGGGGTCAACTCCATGTGCCAAGAAGCTATGTACCTGATGGTGCAACAACGTTGAAGACTTGCTGGTTCTACAAGGCAATTTTGGCCTCAACACTTCTTTTTGTAATTGGAATGTTCGCTCCCCTGCGTGGGATAATAATGTAATGGGTCTGCATGGATAATAATGTAGGTTAGTTGCCTAGGAATTTATCATTAGGGAAGTCCTTTCATCGAGTGTTTTTTTTCCTTAGGTAATTAATTTGGCCTAACCAACCTTTTTAATTACCCTAGAGTTTTTCACTACCACAATAATCCTCCAAAGTGGTGAAAGACGTTCTAATGGTCTAGCACAATGGGTGACTAGGGTCTAGGAATATTGTAAATGACCATGCTAGACATCTCCTAGAGTCTTGTGAAATTCCCTCGAGTCTAAGTAGTTTTTATTTTTTATTTTTTTTAAATTACCCAATTAATGGTAATTTTAGTTATTTTTTATGTACAAATGTAAAAACTAGGTCCTGTTATCCCCGATATCTAGGGATAACTAGGAGATCATGTCTCGAGGCCCACATGGTCCTAGACATGAAGTACCGAGAGCGAGATTGACTTGAGCATGGCCCTGGAGGGCCCATCTTTCTTCTTCTCAGCCAGACTTGTCCTGTCAGCAGTAACAACTTCCATCACTACCGGCCTGGGCTTGCATCGGAAAGGACTCTTGCTCCATGAGGTAATTGGTCCAAGGTATCATGGTATGTGTCATATTTGATCGTTATAACCTTCTTATATATGCATTAGGTTCCTTTCATTTCAGATGACTGCTTGGATCTTACACTAATCCACTTGACCATTGTTGGGGTGATTGATGGGGTAACAACTAATTTGGTATTCATGGGTTTAGTTAATACACCAAGGTTTGCAGATCCATTGTCTGCTCCCACCATCTTATCCTTTTACATCTTACCAGCTCATCCATCCCATTCCCCAGTCCAGCCATTAGGATGACCTTCGAGGTTACACTTTGTCTTGTGGAAAAAAGGGGCTAAAAGCCCAAAAGGTAAAAGCAAACATTAAAGATAAAGCCATGAAATAAGGCTTAAAGATGCTTAGCCAGGATCCCAAGAAGGCAATAAAAATATCTAGATAAGAAACTAAGTGACCCTAAGAAAAATGATTAAAATAAATGCAAGACCTAACCAAGAGGATGGGAGGTCTCATCTTGGCTTAGGCCCATTATGTTCCTGGGATGATATTTAGCGGTGTAGTGCCATATCTGGTCACCAAACGAGTGATGACCTTTGGTTGCATGTGAAAGGAAGGGTCTCATCACGAGCGACCTTCTCATTCTGCGAAGATCTGAGTGGATGTCTCTCGGCTCAGCACGACCAGAAGCCAAAGCGATTGATCTATGGTGGTTCTTATAGTAAAAGAAATAAAAGAAAGATAAAAGGCAATAAAAGAAGGCTTGGAAAAAATGCATCACTTGGCAGATGCAGTTAAGCCTCCTACAAAATCACTGAGACAACACCGACCCTTGGTCTTACTATGAATGTACATCCCCAGACCATACCACTTCATAAACATGGCTTGAAAGATCCTCTATGGAAACTTTCCTCTCATGGAGTGTGTGTAATAGGTTTTACTGTTGGTTTCATAGCTTTGTATATAGTAGATCACATTATGATAATCTTTGAGCTCTTAGATGATATGATAGGGATTTCATGCATATATCGATAACTGTGATGAATCTTGATTTACATTTATACGATGTCTAAATTTTATTGGAGAGCCCATGGAGAGTAGTTTTTTGATAATGCGAGGACCATGCGTGAACGGAGCACCCGGAGGATGGTGCACATGGGGAGATGATTCGGACCTCCATGGGAGTGAAGAGCCCATGGTTGGATTTCTTTGGGATGGCGAGGCGGAATGAGCCCATGCATGAAAAGAAGAGACGCCCTCATCGGGGACGTTTTAGTGATTGAGCTATGATCGGCCCACTGCAGATGAGATGATAGCCTTGATGGATGAACTCTGAGAACCCAGTACGGGCGTTTTCACGGAGCAGATGGCAGTGTCTTGGGCTTGTTTGCTTTATGGCGGAGTTCGGGGAAACCCCAGAGAGGCCAGCGTTTTAACTAGCTGGATGATGATTAGCATACTACAGAACCGTCTCCCCTCATAGGGCTTTGGCGTCTCCATTTTAGCTCATTTTGGCATTTTAGCAGCATTAATGTGACATAATGAATAAATATTAAGTCAACCGCCTGGGTCTTTTAATGACCTATTTTGTAATTAAAGGTCCTTGAGGATGATATAAATTGAGGGGCCGTTTTAGCCTCATTTGGACATAACAACTTGCTCTCTCTATTGTGAGAGTGACACTTTTATCTTTGTCTTGAGTATTTGTTCTTGGGTGAAGCTACACTTGGAAGGATCATCTTTGGCATGCATATGGAGTTTTTATCATTGGAAGGTGTTACAGCTAGGGTTTGATAAGTTTTTTCATGAATTTGTAAGTGTTTTTCTCATCAAAACTTCTTGATTGAATGGTTGTTGATTCGATATCTTACATGTATGGTTACATTGTTATTATTATGCTTAATCATTGAAACCTAGGGAGCAAGCACACAAATTAGGTCATGGCTTCATTTCCCCATGATAAAAACTTATTTAATGATTAAAGAAAGGTTTAGCCCTAGCCATAGCTACACTAGCCATTCTTTTTAAAGTTAGTTTTGGATATAAGTTAAAAAAAGAAGTCCATTCTTTTTTCTGAGTTAGTTTTGGATATAAGTTGAAAAAAGAGGACGTCCTAGGCCTAATTGAGTTTACACCTAGGGTTTGGACTCTTAGGGTTTGAAAAGCCTTGTCCCCAAGCAACACTTTTCAGCCCTAGACTTATCTTTTAAAGCTAGCCGTTTTGCCAAAGAGTTCTAAGGAAAGAGGGAGGAGCATGAGGCCTAGCTTTAGCTACACCGGAATGGGCCTCCTCCCCTTAGGGTTTTGACTTGGTGGCCCTGCCATTGCAACACCATCAAGCCTAACTCTCCCGTCCTTAGATTTAGATTATCCCAAGCCATTAGCCTTACTCCTTGACTCCATTTACCCTAAGGCACTAGTCTAAGAATACAACGTTGAGCTTTTTGTGCTAAAACAACTCTTTTAAACACTCTTAATTGAAACCCTAACTAACCCTAGCGTCTAGACTAACCCTAATTGATGATGACGTCTTGCCTTATTTAAACTTGTGTTTGGACTAAAAGTTGTGGCTGACTCATCCCTTTGTAGCCATAGAGGAATTAAGCAATCTCATTGGTTAATTTAGCAAAACGTCCACCTCTTTGCCTAGCTAACCAAACCCTAACTAGCAACAATATAGGTGATGTCATACTTGTTAAAACCCTTGTTTGGCCTTAAAACGTTTTGACATTGTCATCTATTTGGTAGACTTTGAGTTGTTGATTGTATTCATAAGCTTATTTGACAAAACGTTCCTCTCATTGTCTATTAAAACTAACTTGAGATAGGGCTGACGTCACCCTCAAAATTGTATAGTGACGCAGCAACAATATTTATGTATGAGCAAATTTATTGCATTGAGAAGTGATAAGGATTGATTTTATACATTGAATGCATAGTATCACTTTGTATTTATTGAAGAAGTATTATAAGCCTTTATCCTTGTTTGCAATCATTGACTTCGTCAATAATTACATTTATCATTGCTCATATATATTTAGAGATAGTCCTTAAATTGTGAAGTACTAACCACTGCAGCACGTTCTAGTTCTTTTTGTCTTGTCTCGCAAACAGGTGCCATTCAGTGGAATACCTTCTCTTTGACTATCCACTTGGCAGTAATCTGTGAAGGGAAAGCTTACTTTGACCTTTGAAGCCTTAAACTCGTGATCCTTTTCCTTCAGAACCCCAGATTACTAGGGACGTCTCCCTTGGGATTAGCCACCCTAAATAGAAAGAGCTCCCCATCGAGGTGACAGTGGGTGGGGAAGCTCCTGTTACGCCAGTTTGAGCCTTGACTTCAAGCTACCTAAACCCTTCTTACAAACTGTGCGATAATAGGTCCGTGGGTTTTTTTATAGGGGTGTGAGTACTCAAAAGAAATGGAATGAGACCCCCTACACCCTTGGACCAAGTTTCCGCTCAATTGGACAAGTTTTGCTAGGTCATTGTCCATGAGGAGTCCAAGTTAGTCTCGAGTCAACAATTTAATTGCTTAATTGACAAAGTGAAAATGTCAATTTTTTGTAAAAATGAGCAAAAATGTTAGAGAAAGAGTGGGAGAAGATGCCTAACCCCTTTCCTAAGTTAGTGAAACACCTTTCCTAACTCAATTTCACCCCCTCACTTAGCCATCAACTCATTCCACCAATCCCCCTAGGGAAGTTGCGCCCCCCTTGGTGAGAAAGTCATGCAAATTGAAAAATTAAAAGGGAAAAACCCCTTTCTACCTAAGTGCGCCCCCCTTGGTCTAATTTACTATTGCACTATGTCAAAAAGGTATTCCCCTTCCCCCTCACTCACCCCTCACAAACCCTAGATGACTAAAACCCTAAAAGTACGCCCTCCTTGAGATGGTGAGCTCTTTTGGGTGAGTGACACTTGAAGCTCATCCAAGAGGGGTCACTCTTGGATCCCAAGTATAAAACAAAGCCTCCCCTCCCTCATTTCACATCTATTCTCAGTGTATTGTTACTATGCCAAAATCTCTCCTCTCCCACTTTTCTCTCTTTCTCCCATTTGCTCTTGCTCTTGTGTAAAGCTTGCTGCAAGTATTTGCTGCAGCCTTTTGGTATTGAATAAAGAAGTCTTTGGAGGATCCATGGTGTTGAGAGTCTTCTTGGTGCCATCTTGCTACTATTGAGGTGATCTTGTTTTAGTTTTCTTTTCTTGTGCATGCTTTGGTTATACATCTAGAGTAGGAACTCCAAGCAAAGTATTTTGCTTGGATAGATCTGTGATAGTCTTATTATAGATCTAGTAAGCATTTATTTGGATAATGCAAAGTATTTTGTTTTATCATCTGGATCTACTCACATCCTCTTTGTTTCTGTAGCTTTGTGTCACAAGATTTGCAGGTTACCCAAGGTTTTTGTGGGTAGATTTCAGATCTGAAAATCTATCACTTCACCCACTTACAACCTCTAAATATTTTTGTTCTATATTTTTGTACATTTCCATAACTTTTTTGGCATTCTAACATTTTGGAATAGTTCATTTCAACATATATTACTTGCTGATTTTTACAGAGAAATTTTCTGTTTTAACTAACATTAAATACTCGCAGATTTTGGTCTTTTTTGCAGCTTTTCCAGCAAGCTTTGCTTGCTGGTTTTTTGCAGATCTGAACCAGAAAAGAGGAGCTACAACCCTTTTGCGACTCTAAAACGTCAAAGAGAAACCTCCTAAGTTGGGGTACTATCTTTCCAACTCTTCCTTCTTCTTCTTTCATTGTAAGCAAGCCCAAAGAGAGTCTTTTGGGCTTGCACTTCTCTAAAAAGTAAACTTTCTGCGTTTTTATTTTTCTTGTGCCTGCACCTTGCATAGTGGATTGGCCTAGCCACCCATACAAAATCGTAAGACTAGTTGTTAGTTTTATTTCAGCATTGTATTTTCATTTCAAGTTTGCCCCACTTGTCCTTAAGGCAAGGTTGTGTGGCTAGGATTTACTTGTTTATTTTCCAAGTCAAGTTATTTCTTTTATGCTTTTCTTTTCACCCTCTTAGGCATAAAACCAGTAGCCTTGTCCTCCATCTTGTGCCTTTGTTGAGGTTGCAAGTAGAGTAGCTTCATTTCAAGTTATTTCATTTTCTTATTTGTTTGCCTACACCCTGCAAAGAGGATTGGCTTAGCCACCCATGCAACATTGTAAGGCTAGTTAAATGGTTTATGGTTTATGGTTCTAGTTTTTCTTTCCAATTCATTGTGGATATCTTGCAAGCTAGAGGCATTTCCTTTTTCATTCTTGTATAAGCCTGTGGAGGCGTATTTTCATTTGTTGTACATTTTCATTAAGCACTTGTTATTTTTCTTTCTCAAGCTTTCAACTCAAGTAACTTTTAATTGTTAAATCAATCTACTTTAGGCTCTAGGGGAATCAATTTACTTAGCTTAATTAGATTGCCCTGTACTGATACAACTTTCACTACCAAAAAGGGGGCTTGTGGAGGCTACTTGGGGTGCTAGATCAGGGATGATCTCATGACAGTAGGTGTCCCCCTTGTTGAGCGCCCAATTTTTCTGGGTTGACCTATGGATCTAAGGTAAGGCCTTGTTTGCCTTGCTTATTGAGCACCCAACAATCCTTTTGGCCAAAGCGGTAGGAGTATTGGGGAAGTCACCTAGTCTAGGATTGCAACTTCACCTCATTAATTTCAACTCTAAAATATACTCACAACAACCTAAGGCTTAACTTCATAATCCAATCTAAGTTGTTTATGCTCTTTTAATTTCTGCAACTTTTACTTCAAGTTATCTTTCAAGCATTTTAATTGAGCATTGTGGTGGTTGAATAGTTCATCTTAGAAGTTGCACACTAGTGCCCTTGGAGGCTTTGTTTCAAGTTTTATCTTCTTCAAAATTTCTCACTTGTGCCCATTGGTGGATTTCTTTCCTTGTTTCGTTTCCTCTTGAGTTGCGCATTTGTCCTTGAGCTACCCCGTTGAAGTTGCGCACCTCTCTTTGGGGCACTTCAAGCTTGGGTTGTAAGTTGTGTGTTTGTTGTAGATGCATCTTTGATCTATCCCTTTCTATTTCTGCAAAATTATTCAGAAGTTAGTTCAATTGTTGCTCCACAAGTATTATAGATCTAACTAGTGCTCATTTCATTTCATTTGTAAACAATTGTATCTTATATATTGTTGTAACATCTAGATATTCTTTATTTGTTGATAGTTATTATAATTCTTTTGTATCTTGTCTATTTTGTAAATTTATTCTTAGATTTGTATTTGGATCTTTGTGTAACTTAATTGACCCCATTGCCCAACCTTAGGCACTAGTCATAGTTGGCTTAGGGAAAGGTTTGTTTTTCATTAAAGGTTTGCATTGCATTGCTGCCTCTCTTATAGGCTAGTATCCCCCTACCTTTAACAGACTAAAATTAACTCCTAGATTTCACCTAATAACTCACATAGTAACTAGGGTCTACCCCCCTTGGCTTCCCTAGGAGTAAGCCTAGATGGAAGAAGTTCAAGTCGAGGTGACAGTGGGCTTGAACTTAGGCATTGTGCTTCCAATGACACACTAGGTGGATTGAGACTTTTTCCACGTTTGCAAGTGTGTATAAGGACGAAAACATCTTTGGCGCCGTTTTCAGGGATAAGTCTTTTATCCTTGGTCTAAATGATTTAACTTAACTTAATTCTTTAAAAACTAAGTAATAAATTTCTCCCTAAATTTTTTAACTTGTGTTGGTTTTTCATTGTTTTGCTTACTCTCCAAGTGGCGACTCCATCTGAAAATTCTTTGAAGTATACTACTAGGAGCACTGCACAAGGATTGGTTTACTCTTTCCCTGAACCTGAAAATGTTTATAGGAGGAGACTAAATTGCCATGCTCCTCGTAGGCTACTTGAAAGTCTTGGAGAAGAAGCAATCTCTGATATCCAATTCTTGTTTGCAACTAATAATCAACCAAATGTTAATACTACAACAAATAATCCTAACGTAGTCATGAGTACTTTACTAAGGCCTTTGAATTTTGCAGCCATTCAAGGTGCTCCTCACGCAATTCCTGACAAAGCCATTGAGAAGTTGCCTTGTTTTCAGGGAAACAATGCTGTTAGTGCCCATTCTCACATTTTGAATTTCGACTTATGTATCTTGAAGTGGTGTCGTGGGCATGATAAAGAGGATGTAAATATGACTCTGTTTGTATATTCTTTAGAGGGGGATGCTGCAGGATGGTTTTTAGAACAAGGTCCCAACAAATTTAGCACCCTAGTCAAAATTGTCCAATCTTTTAGAGAAAGGTTGGGTGATCAAAAGGAAAATAGATTTTTACAAACTGCCCTTAGCTCAAGTCAGAAAAAGGAAAATGAAACCATGGATGAATTTAACAAAAGATTTAATGACTTGGTGAAAAGTCTCCCTACAACAATTAAGCCTCAGATAATGCAATTTTGATTTATTACATGGAGGCCTTTGAGGGAGAAATGAGATACCAACTAAGGGATAAGGTCCTCAAAATATTAAGGATGCACATGCTTTTGCAGTGAGGATTGATAAAAACATGTAGGATGCTAGGAAGTCAAATATTCCTGGTTTTTCTAGAGGTTCTTCTTCCAAAAGTGTTGAGGAAAGGAAGAAGAAAGTAGAGGGTCAAGAGTCTTCTAATGATGGAATTAAGGAGTTGACTCAATTGATCAAACAAATGGAAGTACACCATACCAGTCAGATTAATGGTTTACAAAATAGATTGATCAGTATGGAGAGGGCGCAAGATAATAGATCTCATCATAAGCCAAATGATATGTGGTTAAAGAGAGCCCCTCCACATGACCAAAGGCCACCTAATCCTTTTGAGTCCACCAACTTGGTAGATCATCAAGCCATACCTTATTGTAGACCTTGTGGTGAATTTCATGAGGAAATGACTTGTCCAGTTTTTCTTGAAGGTTGTGATGAAGAAGATAATTCTAATTCAGGAAATGAACAAGTTAATATGTGTGGTAGGAAGTATAATGTTGGAATGCATGATTGGATGGAATTTGCTGAACAAGGTAGTAGTGCAAGTTGCATGAATAATGTTGTTGATAAAGCAACTGAAAAATTTGGGACTAAGCCCACTCCCCAACAAGTTTCAGAAATGGCTAAGTATAGAGGCATTACCTACCAAAGGAATGGAAACATAAATCAAGATAGGAATCAAGCAAACATTCCCAAGGTAGCTCAAACTCCTCCTAAATCAAATATGCATGAGAATTCAGATTTAAATATTGATTTAGGAGTATGGCTAAGTAATGCGAAAATGTTGGTTCTTGTGTCAGAAATCATGAAGATCCCTTATCAAAGGGAAAAGTTGCTTAAAGCAATAGAAGATCCTCCCCAAAATATTGTTGATAGACAACCAACAATAACTTACCAAGATGCACCCATAATTTTGCAGAATTGGGATAGGGGGAATGAAAATAATCAACCTTTTTTCCTTTCTCTACTTGTGAACAATAAAGTCCTTCATAATTGCATGCTTGACTCAGGGTCTAGTTCAAATGTTATGACTAAGAAGGTAATGGTGCAATTAAACTTAAGGATATCTAGACCTTACCATAACATTTGTGCCATGGACGGTAAACTGATTAAAGTGCATGGATTAATTAAGAGTTTGCAAGTACACTTGCTGTTTTCCCAGACATCATGGTTGAAATGGACGTAGTTGTAATAGATGTACCTGATGCTTGGGGAATGTTGCTTTCAAGAAAGACAACTACAAATTTAGGGGGTAATTTACAAATGTATTTAACTTATGCTACCATCCCTACTCCATATGGAAATACTTTTAATTTTAAGAGAGAATTGGAAAGGAGGTACCATGTTGAAGAACCAAGAAATCCTAGAAATGAATTAAAGTATAGAGAGGATGATCTTGGTAATTATGCTATCTTATATAACTCTATAGTACCTTTAGATGAAGAAATTAAAGAGGATAGAGTTGATGAGATTTGGTATATGCATTTTGATGGTGCTTTTTCTAGAGCTGGAAAAGGTGTTGGAATAGTCATTCAATCTTCAAGTGGTCAAGAATTTAAATTTGCTTATAGATTGGAGTTTGATGCAACTAATAATGTGGCTGAGTATGAGGCTTTGTTGCTTGGTTTAGAGGTTTTCAAAGACATGGGTGTCAAATGTTTGAACATTAAGGGAGACTCAGATTTAGTCATTCAACAACTTAAGAATAAGTTTGGTTGCAAGTCAAAAAGATTGAAAAAATATAGGAATGCAATATGGGACTCCATTGAAGATCTTGATGCTTTGAATCTTATTGCAATTCCTAGAGAATAAAATTCTAAGGCAGATGAGCTAACTGTAGCTGCTTCCACTCTTCAGCTTTTCCATGATTTGATTAAAGAGAATATTTCAGTGGAAGTTATTTTTAGAGTTGTTATCGCACAATTTGTACTTTAATCAGAGGAAAGGGTAATGGAGAGAAAGTTGGTGTAACTTGAGGTTATCCTATCACTATCACCTCAATAGGATGGCTCTTTCTCTTTGGGGTTGAAGGCCCATGGGAGATGTCCCCGATGACCTGGGGGTTTGAGAAGGACAATCCAAGAAGCTTTTGACATAGCCACACAAGTAGAAGCCAAAATCCCCTCATCCAATGAAGAACAATCCTTTTTCCAGAAGTCAAGGGTTGTGAGCCCAAAGGAGTATCCTCCCTTGAAATATCTATTGAAGAAACTCCGAAAGATTTAGAACAAGACATCAGTTCCAAATAATATGGATCATTGGCAAATTTTTGATGATGATAAACATGTTATTATATTCTTGACTCAAATACAAGAATTTTCTGAATTTCATGTCAATGAGAAAGAGGAGGGTTGTAATTACACAGATAATGACAATAAGGTTAATCCAGTTCATAGGCGCCTTATTGCACAAAAAAGGTTGTTTGATAGACAAGATGGCCATAAGCATAAGGAATAATCATATACAAAACCCTGTGACCACTTGGAGGTCAACATAGGAAGTGATAACGAGCCTAGGAAGGTGAAAGTAGGTAAAAGCACCCCTATAGAAGAAAGAAAATAAATTATCAAGTTATTAAAAGAATATAGGGATGTTTTGGCTTTCACTTATGATGAGCTCAAGGTATATAGGTAGGATATGATTCAACATGTGATTCCTTTGAAGGAAGATACTAAGCCCTTTAAACAAAACTTGAGACAGATTAACCCCAAGTTAGCTCCTTTGGTTCAACAGGAGTTATAGAAAATGTTAGCAGCAGGAATTATAGCCCAAACTAGACATTATTCATGGTGTTCAAACTTGGTTGTTGCTAGAAAGAAGAATGGTAAAATAAGTCTATGTATAGATTTCCGAAAGTTAAATATTGCATGCACAAAGGACAATTATCCTGTTCCCAAGATGGAAACATTGCTACAAAGAGTAACATGATCATGAATGATTTCAATTCTTGTTGGATTTTCAGGATATAATCAGATCAGGTTAAAGGAGGAAGATAGGCATAAGACTACTTTCACTACTCCATGGGGTACCTTTGAACATTTGAGAATGCCTTTTGGTTTATCTAATGCTGGAGCTACTTTTCAAAGAGCTATGGATTATTCCTTTAGGGGGTTAATTGGAAAAATAATTGAAATTTATTAAGATGATTTGCCAATATTTTCTAAGGATGGGAAGAGTCATATTGGTCATCTTAAACAGGTTTTTGAAAGGTGTAGAGAGTTTGGAATTTCCTTAAATCCTGCTAAGTCGATTTTTTGGGTGACAGAAGGTAAACTCTTGGGCCATATAATTTCAAAAGATGGGGTCAAGTTAGATCTGGAGAGAGTTGAGGCAATTGGAAATGTGCCTTTGCCCATTTCTAAGAAAACTCTCCAATCCTTCTTAGGCCAAACTAATTTTTTCCATAGGTTCATTCGTAATTATGCAGAAATTGTGAAACCTGTCTATAAGTTGCTTAAGAAGGATGTTAAGTTTGAATGGAATGAGGAAAGTCAGAAAGCATTTCAGGATATTAAAACTGCCATATCTGAAGCTCCCGTCCTCATAATTCCGGATTATTCTAAGGACTTTCAGATTTTCTCTTTTGCTTCTGAAGATACTATTGCTAGGGTATTGCTTCAGAAAAATGATCAAGGCCATGATGAACCCATTGCTTATATGAGTAGGGCCTTGCAAAATGCAGAATTGAAGTATCCCATGTTTGAGAAACAAGCATATGCCTTGGTGAAGTCACTTAAACATTTTAGAGTCTTCATTGGATATTCCAAGGTAATTGGTTATGTGCCTAATTCAGCAGTTAAAGATGTGTTGTCTCAGTCAGAAGGATTAGGCTCAAGGGGTAGATGGATTGCTAAAATACAAGAATATGATTTGGAAATCAAACCCACAAAATTGGTTAAGGGTCAAGGTTTAGCCAAAATGTTAACTGAAGGGAATGAAAGGGCTTTGGGTATGATTTGCCAGAACAATAATCAAGAGTTTTCCCCTAATTTATTAAAGCTTGAACAGGTTGAGTGGTATGCAGATATTATCTTCTAGTTTAAGAATTTCACATGTCCAAGTCATCTAGTGGGTCATAAGAAAAGGGATTTGAGGTTAAAATCTTCTAAGTATGTCCTCACTAGAGATGGGTTAGGATGGAGAAATCTTGATGGAGTTATCCTTATATGTGTGGATGAAGTTGAATCTAAGAAACTAGTGGATGAATTCCATACTGGATTTTGTGGTGGACACTTTGCAGCTAAAACTACAACACACAAAATCCTTAGGGCAGGATATTATTGGCCCACAATCTTTTCAGATGTGCATCAGTTTGTAAGAAAATGTGAGCCTTGCCGCCTTTTCGTAGGAAAAAAAAAGTTAGCTGCCCTCCCCTTACAACCAATGGTGGTTGAAGCACCTTTTCACCAGTGGGGTATGGACTTCATTGGAAAGTTGAAAGATAATTCAAGTAATGGTTATTCATGGGTTATAACAGCTATAGATTAGTTCACCAAATGGGTTGAAGCCATTCCCACAAAGTCATCAACTGAAAAGGTTGTTATGGATTTCCTTGAAGATAGGATTATAACTAGATTTGGGGTGCCTTCTAAGATAGTGACAGATAATGCTAAGGCTTTTTGTTCAGAAGAAATGTCTTCCTTTTGTTTTAAATATGGTATTATCTTGTCACATGCATCAGATTACTATCCCCAAGGAAATGGTCAAGCTGAGTCAAGCAATAAAAACTTAATGACCATAGTTAAGAAAATTGTTGGAGAAAACAAAAAGTCTTGGGATAGTAAAATTAAACATGCATTATGGGCTAACAAAATTACTAAGAAAGCAACAACAGGGAAAAGTTCTTTTGAGTTGGTGTATGGTTGGGAGGCTAGGTTGCCAATGCACCTTAGGCTTCCAACTTATGGTTTGGTTCAAGATTTTCCCACAGAGCAGGATGCAGTTCAGAAATAGGGTCAATCAGATTATAGAGCTAGATGAAAACATAAGAAAGGCTTATGATCAGAATTGCAGAAATCAGATTAAGGTTAAGAAAGATTTTGATAAGTCAGCAAGGCAGAGAGACTTCATAGTTGGGGATACAGTTTTGTTATGGGATAAAGGCAGAGAGAAACCAGGAAAACATGGCAAGTTTGACAGTTTGTGGTTGGGTCCATATGTGATCCGGGAAATAGTAGGTCCAATTTCTTTCCATCTCAGCCATTTGGATGGTGAGCCCATTAACATTCCAAGGAATGGGCAACAACTCAAGCTCTTTTTCAGATGATGAGCAACTTGATGTCCAAAGGGACACTCTTTGTAACGTATATCTAACCCTTCTCCTTTATTTCAGTTTTGTATTGTTTTATTTCATTATGTAATTATGTTATTCATTCTATCATAGTTTCATTTTGTAATTGCTGTACAACAATAATTTAATTTATGTGATTATTGTTTATAACTTTTCATTTATTTATTCATTTTATACGTGTATTTATGTTGGGTATTGGTGAGCGCTCTGTTTTGTGGATTCTGAAGTTCTCGCATGCTCTCCTTCCCAAAGGAAGATCGAACACAAGTCCCCATGTGGAGCCAGATGTTGGCCACCTATTTCAACTAGGGGGTCAACTCCATGTGCCATGACGCTATTGTAATGATCCCAAGCCATTATGCAAGGATCATCACGGTTTTGGTGTCTTTTTAAAACTTTTTCTGAGTGAGGTATTTCGTCAAACACTTTGTTGTCCTACTTGTTCACTGTGTTCACTTGCTGAATGGCCTCTTGATTTCAGCCTTAGGGTTTACTGATGTGTTTATATGTGTGTATGCAGCAAATAACAGAAAGAGACAACCATGGAACATACCTCAACCATATGCAATATGATAGACAAGCCAAAAC
>SNQJ01S0151784.1:4021-18542 GCA_010110895.2 Picea sitchensis
TGAAAGCCTTGGTATTTCAAGTGAATGATGTATTTCTAAATGGATATGAGTTTATAATGTCATCCGATTTGATCCTCGTTTCCTCCACATTATTGATCTTTTTAAAGTTACCAATATTATACCCTTCTATAGTCGGGGAGTGATTTCTTGAAGTGATAACACAAAGCATCCAAAAGATCAAAGAAAAAGAAAAAGGAACAAGAAGTGGCCAACTTTGTCAAAAGACTGAACAAGGGAACCAACGGTAGGTATAGAGGTAAGCTTCCTTTAATTTGTTTTAATTGTGACGGTATTGGTCATTTTTCTAACAAATGTCCTAATAAGAAAAAGAGAAATGATGAAGATTACTCAAAAGGCAGACAAACATATAAAGGTAAAAGAACTACAAAGAATTTTTTCAAGAAAAGCTTTTGCACCAAAGAAGACATATCATCATCATATGAAGATGAAGTCAATGACAGTGAAATAGGGAGAGTTATATTCATGTCAGTAGAAGACTCTGATAAAGAAGACTCTGAAGAAGAATATGAGAAAGGAAGACCAGCAAATGTGAAGCACTTCAGAGTTTTGGGAAGCAAATGCTACATCAAAAGAGAAGATGGCAGAATGAGAAAGTTGGACTCTCATGTGGACAAAGGAATACTTGTTGGTTACTCAAGTACAAGGAAATCATACAAGTGTTACAATCTAAGATTAAACAAAGTTGTGGAAAGCATCATTGTAACAATTGATGAAACAGGCAGACCAGAATCAAAGGAAGAAGAAAACAAATCAATGGAACAATTTTTGAAGAAGAAGATGAAAAATAAGTAGAAGAGGAAGATGAAGATGAAGAGAATACAACGGAAGCAGAAGAGAAAGTTTAGCAACTATCTCCAAAGACAAATAGAAAACTAGTAAAAAAGAATCATCCTTCAGATCAGATTATTGGAAACAAAGATGCAGGAGTTGAGACTAGAAGAAAAATCCGTTCACCAGAACAAACACACCTAGCACTCTTATCTACAATTGAACCAAACTGTTTTGAAGAAGCCAGCAAGGATGGCTTTTGGAATAAGGCCATGGATGAAGAATTGGATCAAATAGAGAAAAATGACACTTGGGAATTGGTTCCAAGACCAAAGAATATGAATGTGATCGACACAAAATGGGTTTTTATGAATAAATTGAATGAATATGGATAGGTTACAAGGAAAAAAGCTAGATTGGTATGTAAAGGATATGCATAGATTGAAGGAATCGACTTTGAAGAGACATTTTCCCCAGTTTCCAGAATGGAAGAAAACTATTTTCTTTTATCTTATGCATGCTCCAAAAATGTTAAAGTATATCAGATGGACGTAAAATCAACTTTTCTGAATGGGGAACTTGAAGAAGAAGTCTACATTGAAAAACCAAAAGGATTTCAGTTGTCAGAGAACACAGACTATGTGTGTAAATTAAAGAAGGCCTTGTATGGTCTAAAACAAGATCCTAGAGCATGCTACTCCAGACTGGATAAGTATCTACAACAGACATGGTTCAGAAAAGGAAGTGCATACAACAACCTCTACATCAAGGCAAGTAAAGGTAATATCTTATTAATTGAAGTTTATGTTGATGATATTATTTTTGCTAGTGATGATGAGAGGTTAAGCCAGAAATTTGCAAAAGACATGCATAATGAATTTGAAATGTCATTACTTGGAAAACTGTCCTTCTTTTTGGGACTTCAGATACGTCAAAGCAACCAAGGAATTTTTATTTCTCAAACCAAGTATATCAGAGAAATGCTTAAGAAGTTCATAATGGAAGATTGAAAACCAGTTATCACTCTCATGCAAACCAATTGTAATTTGAGCAAAGATGATGATTCAAAGTATACAGATTAGAGGCAATACAGGTCAATGATTGGTAGCCTACTATATGTGTCAGCATCCATAACAGATGTAATGTAGGTAGTTGGACAAGTGGCATGATTTCAAGAAACACCAAAGGAATCACATGTATTAGCAGTAAAGAGGATCTTCAGATATCTTAAAGGAACATACGAGTTTGGATTATGGTATCCAAAAGGAAAAGATCTATCACTTATTGCCTACAGAGATGCAGTTTGGGCAGGTTGTATTGATAATGTTGAAGCTTACCGGTGGAGCAACATTCTACTTAGGTTATTGTTTGGTATCATGGCTAAACAGAAACAATCATCAGTATCTATATATACAGTCAAGGAAGAGTATATTTCAATGACATGTTGTTACATGGAGTTCTTTGGATGAAACAAACTTTGGCTGATATATCTGAGTTGAATATGATGAACCCATTTCAATATATTGTGATAACACAAAGTGCCATCAATATCTCAAAAACACGGTGATGCACTCGAATGAAGCACATTCAATCAAGTATCATTTTCTATGGGAACATGTTATAGAGAATAACATCAGAGTTAATTATGTGGGCACAAAAGAGGCAAATTAGCGGACATCTTTACAAAACCACTTCCACGAGAGCCTTTGAATATCTTCACAAAAGACTTGGTTATTTCTACTCCAAAATGAATGATGATTTTTTGAATGATTTTTAAAATGCTTATCTTATATGTCTTATATGTACCACGAGGAAAAGAGAACCATACAAGAGGGCCAGTTGATCGGGGAGAGTAGCCACGGATGGAAAGATACCTTTGTCATTTGGGAAAGGGGGAGATTATCAGATGTAGAGGGAGTAGAGGTGGATTTATGATGTAGAGACCCAGGAGGCATAGTTCGGGGGGAGCATGGTGATATATGATTTTAGTACATCCCAGTGTTGCCATCAATGCCAAAAGGAGATTGTTGATTAAGATTTGGTTGTCATTGATGTCAACCCTTGGAAAATCCGTGGAACAAAGGAGTTTGGGTATTGGACCCAATATTGTTTGATATCAATATGACTCATTATTATTGTTTTCATGGTTTATAAAGAAGTAAATATGGATGTGTTTCCAAGTGGTCCCCTTATGGTAAAATCCTCACGGGAAGACGCTTTGGGAGTAATATAACCAATACTGATTGTGGAATAATTGTTGTCTGGGAGTGGGGTGAATCAATATCAAGTACAATTTAAAATATTTTTCAACTTATACTTAAAACATTCCAAATTATTCAATGAACAGTGAACAATAGTATAAAGGTTACACCAATACACCTATTACACCATGCACAATGTATGGGAAATAATCAATGGTTATTGTTCAGAGTAATGAATTCCAAGGTAGCTACAACTTCCCAATATAAAGGGAGGGATAAAAATCCAGAGAAGATACGATCCTCAATATCAAGAGAGAGGAGTTTAACTCTCAACTTTCCCCTTCAACACCCAAAGAATATATAGAGACAATAAAACTTTACGATAGGATCATCACATCAACCATCACATGGGAACCTTGATAATGCTTCCTAAGACTTCTTCAATTTATGCAATTCTTCAATGCCCGAATTACTCTGATCCTGACAGATAACATTAATCAATGTATTCTTTGAAAATCCTCAATTTTTCACTCCTTGAATCCTCCCAAAGAAGTTATACAAAACAATGGTGAGCTTTATTCAGTGCAGTCTATTCAGGAGAGTGAATTTGCATATAATTCCCCACGCTCAATAATTAATATCAGATTACAGAAACTTGCACACAAGAAACTACAACCCATGTATGTCCAATGAAATGTGTCCCACTTTATTTGAAGTTCTCTATGAAGAAGTTATATTGTTTAGGGACACTGTTTATTGAATAGCTTCAGGGCTGGTCAAAAACACTATCTTCCACCGAGTGTATCTCTATAATTATAGAGAATCAAGGGTTGAACTTTTACTAGAAATTTTAACTATATATATATTCATCAATGTAGTGATTTAACCCTCTGAATCGTTCTATAAAAACATTTATAGAAAATGGTGAATGACCTAAAAATATACCTTAGAACACATCATAAAATGCTTCCTTACTCCCTTGAGTATGGCCTTCTTTTCCTTCTTATTTCCTCTAAAATTAGACTTCTATAAGATAATGTATAATAGTGTTTATTTATATATTTATGTCACTTCATTTTAACATTCTGACCGACTGACACTTTCTTATTTTGTAATTATTTTCTTTTATTTTTTTTTTTTATTTATACCATTTATGTACTTCCTTCTTCAATTCCTTTGTCATCTTCAAAAATTCATTTCTCCTCAACCATGAGGATCCATGTGACATGAGACATACCACGGAAACAACATGATGTATAATATCATCCATGGGTGTTGTATCTACATATGCATTTCTTCATGTCCAAATGCACTTCATCCTTGTGATTGAAACCATGACTAGGGTTGACATCAATGAAAAAACCAATCTTCCAACAATCTCTGCCTATGTCATTGATGGCAAAATTCCTCCCCATTACTCACCTATCTCCGGGTTCTCTCCCCTTTGAGCATCAATGGTGGGGTGTAAGCTTCCCTGAGTTTAGTGGCAAAGGTAACCTTCTTCTTTGGGGCTGCTCCCCCTAAACATAGAGGCTCTCATGCATCAATTTTTTGGTCTTTGGAACTTTTTCTTCCTTGGAATCCTTTTTGTGTGGATTCTATCTTCTCTATCTTCTTCATTTATAGGATGTATATATTTATTGATCTTCTTATTTAAGTTGCAACCAATGCCTTTAGAGTTATTTTCTGATTTTTACATTTTAGGAGTCAAATGTAAAGAGTGTATCCTTGATCATATTTTGCTGACACTGAGGAAATTATGCTTCAAATATTCAACCAATAGGACTTTTCCTGCTTGCATTTTCACTTCCAAGCTTTTCTGGTTCACACCGATATTTTGGTAGGAAGTAGTGCAATTCTAACAACAACAACATCTATTTTAAGTGATATTAGGAAAGAGCAGAAAAAATACAGTAAATACAGAAAAACGTACATAGAGATTTTCACACAGAGCCTAAACCAGGAAAACCAATATATTATATTATATATTCATACATTGTTTTACAATACAATGTATATAGGAATAGCGACGTCAAAACCTAACCAAATTTATTTTGGTAGATGAGTCTGTAAATTCTAACCTTGTACAATATCTATTGCAAACTGATATTCAGAAAAGAACAGAAAAAATACAATGGAAAATACAAACATTACATAGAGATTTTTCACCTGGAAACCCAAACCAGGAAAACCAACATATATTATATTATATTCATACATTGTTTACAATACAATATACATATAGGAGCCAGCGACATCCAAAACCCTAACCCAATGACCTAGATTAGTCCAAAACTCTAATTCCTTAACCGGAAATAGAAAACCATCGACAAAAAACCATGTGCCAAAAAACCACCTAAATATCATGTGGTCCCGGACCCAAAAATATGTTGTCTCGAAAATATGTCGTCCCGGTGTGAAAACTGTAAACGATTAGATCACTAAAAAAAAATCAATCACCACAGTAGAAGTTGTACTAAATTGCAGCTATGCATTCATCAAAGATACATAATAAATGAAGTTAGATATGAAATAACAGAGGAGCACATAACTCAAACTTTACGAGGTCTGGAATCTCCGACTTGTATTTGTATTAATTTTGGCAAAATGAAGAAACTTTCTACTACAATCGGCCAAAACAATCCTTTGGTATCACTTTCAAAATTGTATTTATACAAGAAAAACATCAACCTAGACGGTTGGTAGTATCCTAATCTTCATCGTGCTAACAGTTACAGAATATAGAATTTGAACCATTTTTCTCGATTAATTTTTCTTTTTTAACAATTGGAAAAAAAAACGAGCATACATGCGTTATTTCATCATTTCTTTGAAGCACTTCCTTCGCTTGGTCCTGAACACACAACGCATCTATCCAGAAATTGCATCAAAATTCTGGAAGGCTCTGATGTATTCTTTGCTTCAAACACATCTAACTTCCTCTGAATTTGGGGCAGCTCGTCTTCAATCTTTCCCTTGCCAAACCTTGTCAACTACAACTGTAGATTCAGCTTTATTAACCACTTATCTATTTGGGTGATGTCGAGTTGTTTCAGTTGTGAAATCTCATGTTGCACTTCATTCCAAATCTCCTTGATATGCAGTTGATTCCTTACAACATTTATTTGTCCTAATAACCTAGGACAATCGCCTTTACCAATGCCCAACATTTTTGTGTCTAGCTGATCAAATACTTCTTCATATTCTCTCTTAACATCTCTTGCCATTTTCCTGCTTTCGACAATATTAGTCTTCCATGTCTTTAACACAATGTCTCCCCTGATCTGTTCATCTACAGTTAACTTTGGGATTGTTGGTACTTCCGCTCTGGCCGAAAATATCACTTCCTTTTGAAAAGAAGCACGAGATATTGTGGCCTCTTTTTCCTTTAAAACAATGCTATCTAGTGAGTGGCTTATTTCCAAGAAGTAGTTTTGGATTGTTTCTATTTTGGAAAGAATGTCATGTTGTTCTGCTTGTAGTTTCTCATGCACCTCCAGTATATGGGCTTGAAATGTTGTTATATTCATGACTTGTTCTTCAATGGACTTCAACTCATCCTGTAGATGTCTCACTAATTCTTCCTAACGAATAAACTGTACTTGACTGATTTTCATCTTCTTGTTTGCTTCATTTAAACTAGATTTCAACAATTGCATTTCCTGTTTGTCAACAGTCCTGGCGTTTTCAACTCTTTGATTTACCTCCTCTCAAATTTTATTTTCTGTGTTCCTTATTTGGTATTGTAGTTGAGGTTCATTTGATTTTTCTTCTTCATCCTTGTCTTCAGAGAGTCAACTGAAAATAAATTGATAGTTTCCAAGGCTCCCATAGAGCCTTCTACTTCTGTGGCGAATTATTCCTCTTCTAGGTTTTTCCCATCTATGAGAACTCTGTGTTTCTTCACCATTGTGCCTTCTCTTAGATGCATTTCCTGTTTTAATACATCCATCCTCTTCTTACTGAAAAGGTATTCAGAGGAGGGTATCTCTTCTCTATATATAGGAGTAAGGTCACTTGCATATATGACTTGCAGAAGGGGGTTCCCAAAAGTTGATTGTATAGGAGTTAATGATGCAATAGGGCTACTCAATTCTGAAGATTGAGTTTCTCCTGTTGTTTTGGGGGTATCAACAAGGATAGTCGATGATGAAGGTGGAATCGTTTGATTCGACTTTGAAGGAGTCTTGGATTTAGAACTTTTTTTAGACCCTTGATTATTTGTTTGTGAAGTTTCTGCCTTTTGTGAATATGCTTCAGTCTTCTTCAGGTTTTCTTCTGCAGTCTCTTTATCATGAGCCTCTGATCCAAAACCTGGGGGAGTATTTTCTTGAGCTGGGGGAGTGGTTGTTGATTCTCCTTGAAGTATCTTCGGCAAACCAATTCGCCTATGCTTCTGGAAAGTTAGAAAGTTGGTCTATAGGTCAGGTGATAAGGCCCAAACTATGTCTAATACTTCATCATAGGTCCTGGATCCCTTGAACATGTCATCACAGGGAGAAACCTCATGTTCATACATTTTCATGTTGTAACGAGTAAGGTGGTTTCCTACAACTTGGTAAGGGTCATGTTTTTTGAGTTCAAGGTCTACTAATTTGATGTCCTCCAGTGTTGCAACTTCAACCTTGGAATGACCAAAGTTAAGCAGTGAACACTTCCTAATCTGTGCAGAAAAAAGAGGCTAGAACTTCTTCTCAAATTCTTTCAATTCAGTGTTGATGCCACCTTTTACTATTTGGTAAGCCACCTCCCTGCACACCAGTCTATTGGGGAAGAATTTCGGAAGTGCGCAAGGAGGAATTGAGCACCCAAAAACCCTGACATAGGAGAAACCCTCTTCTATAAACCAATATGCAATTGCCTTGAGGTTTCCCACGATTGAATCTAAAATACGTGAGGGTGCATAACCATACAAAATTTGGGGCAAAGGTATCACCACGTAGTGACCGATTTCATAAAATAAGTCTTTAACATTCTCCTCCGATAGCTTAGAATGATAAACATGAATGGGTTCCTCATAGGTTGGGTTCTAGCTCCAGCTCATCAAAGGGAATAGAGACATGTAACAAACCACATCCATAATATAGGTGGACATGTAAAAAGATGTAGGTTGGCCTTTCGAATTAGATGTTTGGTACTCTGCAACATCACTAGCTACATTGTCGGATAAAATTTTGCCCCATTTAAAACTGTAACCCTCGGCTACTTCGTGTATAAGTGGCACCCATTCTGCCAGAAAATGGGTAGGGCTCTTCCTCTTGAAGATTCTACATAGAATCAAGGCTATATAAACTATGTATTCATCTAATGAAGTTGTGGCATAGCTTCCATGGGTATCGGCTCTAAACCTTGTTGGAATTCCCCACTAGTCTTTGATTATATTTGGATATGTTTGATCGAATTATTTGAACTCCTTTCTTTGAAATTCTGCTATGAATTCGGCATTATCAATGTATTTATAAGTAGGGGGTAGTTTGTACATTACTTGGATGTGCTTGGGTCTAAACAAGTTGACGATGACCCCTTGGCTATTTTGAATGCTCCTTGTCGGAACATCGATTTTCTCTAAATCCCAGCATACCATGTCATTTTACGGCATGAGTCTCGGTCGTGTGGCTATTTTGTGCAACTCAGACTCGACTATGTCTCTAAGTTTATTTTCAGTCCTTTCATTCCTGAAATCGTCGGAGCAATTCCTAATCTCATAGTCCAAATTCTCAAAAATCTACCTCCAATATTTTATTGAATCCACAAAATGTGGCATAGTGTCTGATACCACATATCCATCCAGATTTGAGCTTACACCTGCTTCTTCACTCTTCTTAGGCACTTTTCTGGGTGTCATGGAGTCTGTGCTAAATAAAAACTGGTTGCAGAGAAGAAATGCGTGAGATCTTCTGAATATAACTCGCTCCTAGTATGAAAGTAAGAATGAAATTTGAAATAAGAGACCTTTATTTACCTTTAAATCGTCTCAAATTTATCATACCAATGCAAGAAATAATAATTAAATTCTTTAATGGAGATGGTACGCCTAGAGATACGCACTCTATGTTCAAAATATCTTCATTAATCCGTTATAGACACTGACACATATCGACGATTCAACACTGGGATTTCGAAAAAGAATGTCATTGAAAACTCCGGAATAGAAAAATGCGAACAACTATTAATTATCATTAATCCCGCTTTAAAGTTAATTTAATTTGTGTTTAAGAACTTAATTCTTTCGAGTTTTCATGTTTCAGAGTTTTGAGCATCGTGTCGCCAAGAGGTATGACACAAGAAAATCCTAAATCACGAACCTACGACGGGATTTATTTAGGCACTAACCAATTGTCAGAACCTTTTAATTAATCACAATCAGGGATTAGCCTTTACTTTTCAGGAAATGGAGTATCCGGACTTTGATAACTTTTGACATGAGAAATCTCGAATCGTGAAATCGTGATGGGATTTATTAAATGTCAATCATTTTCTAGCTCCTAATTAAGCATGATTATACCATGAGATTTCATGGTTTTGTATATCGTAAACTCAAAGTTTATAGCATGTGAGAATCCTGAATCGTGAAATCGCGATGGGATTTATTAAAACCATTTTTTTTAATTCTTTAATAAACGTGGTACTAGCTTTTAACACTTTTGTGAATTCGGGAATCGGTGACTTGAGGAGTCCTTTGACATTGACTCATTTTATTTTATGAACTTCCGACTCCTGAAAATTCAAAATAAGCTTTCATTGAAGATTAATTTGTTGATAGAAAGGCGACTCCATAATAAACCGTTTAGATAAAAGAATGTTCCCTTTAGTCTTAAGTTAAAAAAAAAGGATAATGTTCCAATAGAGATTCCATCTAGGGATCTCGTCTCCCTGTGGGATGAGAATAACAGTAGACCACATGCCTTTATTGTGTAAATGGATTCATTAGTTTGTTTCTGCGAAACTTGTTCAGAAGGAGGGTGCAGGGGAAAAAGGGGGTTTCATCCTTATCTCTGAAATATTTTGAAACTTAACCACTTTCTAATCTCGATTTTAGGCCATTTTACTTCCTCTTCCCTGATACTGACTTCTTGTCTGCTCAGGATAATCCAAACAACCTCATGAATTTTCACAGGTTCAGTTGATCTTGCTTGCCTCAAGATGAAGTAATTTTAATGTTTTTAATCAGGGAGTCCTGCACGAACTTGGGATGTAGATATGGTTTCAAAGAAAACTAACTACCATAGCACAATACAATTCATGTATAACATCCTTACAGATATCTTGGACATTGCTTCACTTCCAACGATCATTTTCAGTACCCCGATGAAGTTATCTGATTCCCTTTATTGAATTTCCTTTCACCACTTCAAATTGTAACTTGGCATTTAAATTTTGAGATGAGGGCAATCATTTCATGAATTTCCTTTCATCATCTCTTCTTTGGACTAGATGGGGGCAATCAATTTTTGAATTTCCTTTCACCATCAGTCTTATATTTTTTATTGACATGAAGTGGGAGCAATCAATTATTATAAAGTATACCAGGGATGATATCTGTGTATAATTTTTCAACAGAGGTATGTCAACTCACTTTGATTACTCTAGATCAATTTCCTTTTGACCTTCAAAACATCTTAGTCTACAGGAAAATTTATAGGAGAAATTTATTTCCAGGAACCTTCTTTTGAGCAAGACTAAAATCCTAGAACCTGTGAAAAGAAATAAGAGAGTTAGGATTAACCTATGCATATCTTAGTTCAGTAAGAGTTTGAGGGGTCATGAGGAATTTCCTTTCCTCTAAAGATTCATTTTTCAGCTTTCAAAGATAAAGCATAACCTCTCTTTCCTCCGTGGAGATCACGGGAAGGCATCTGGGGTCAAGGAGAAAAAAAAACCATGGGCTTGAACGGGATGATAGAGAAGGCTTTGAATTTCATAAAGATAGTTGTGGTAACGTAATTCTGACTCTTGGAACCCTTTCTTTGAGGTCAATTTACTTCTCCTGT
Organism: Picea sitchensis; assembly: GCA_010110895.2. Lineage (NCBI taxonomy): Eukaryota > Viridiplantae > Streptophyta > Pinopsida > Pinales > Pinaceae > Picea > Picea sitchensis. Next base: position 15,003 of record SNQJ01S0151784.1, read on the forward strand.
TTATTTTACTTATTTTTGTCTTGTCCATAGGAATATTTTATGGTCCATAGAAAACTTCGTTCTTTTGATGATACCACAGGTCAATATGTTCATACTCATGAGACTGTTGTTGCACCTAGGCGATATTCATTTGAAATCTAGACATTTCAGGAACTCATACCTTTTTCCTTACCATTTCGTTCTCATCTTACTAACTTAGTTTTTATCACTTGTTTCGGGTGAATCAATTTTCTGATACACGACCATCCATTTTCTTCTTTTTGATGTTTGGGATGTAGACCAGAATCCTGCAAGAAAACAACATGAAGGGCGTCAGGGCTCTAAGATTTATGGAATTCAATGTGTTGAATATTTCATATCTCTATTTCTAGGAGATCACTAACCTGCTTTATTTGCGGTGAAAGTAAAACTTACTGAAAATCTATAAAAACAGAAAACAAAAACCGATATATACAGTGGAAATTTGGAAATCATTTATTGCATATAGTGCTTCGGATAACGCCCGTTGATAGGGGCGTTGAGGATTTTACCGTCCAAATTTTCTAACAGAAATGAGTTCTTCCCTTTAGAAGCTGAGACTTTGAATGGTCCATACCAAATATGATCAAATTTGTCATGTTTTACTGATTCTTCCCTCCTAGTATCCCATTTCAAAACCAAATCACTAGGGAGGAATTCCATGTCTTTAGCCTTATGATAAAAGAATGCTTTCATGTTGTATTGATATTTTTGCAGCCTTTCGTCAACCTCAGCCCTATTCTGTTGAAATTCAATCAATTGATTTATTCTTCTTGTAACATGGTTTGGTTCTTCTTTTTCATCTTGCCAAAGCTTCATCACTGGTAGAGCCAAGTTTATGGGTAATACCACGTCAGTCTTGTATACCATTTGGAATGGAGAAGTGCCAATTGATTTTTTGGTGCCTATCCGATTTTCCCATAGGGTGTATTTCAAATGCAGATGCCAATATTTTTTTATTTTCATTCAACACCTTCTTAATTATGGTAATTAAGATTTTATTTGAAGATTCTGCTAGTCGGTTTCCTTGGGGGTAGTATGTCATGGATTGGCCCAATATAATATTGTACTTTTGGAAAAATCTAATCATAGGAGGAGGGTATCTCTTCTCTAGAGATAGGAGTAAGGTCCCTTGCGTATATGACTTGCAGAAGGAGGTTTCCAAAAGTTGACTGTATAGGAGTTAACGATGCAATAGGGCTGCCCAATTCTGAGGATTGAGTTTCTCCTGCTGTTTTGGGGATATCAACAAGGATAGTCGATGATGAAGGTGGAATCGTTTGATTCGACTTTGAAGGAGTCTCAGATTTAGAACTTGTTTCAGAGCCTCGATTCTTTGATTGTGAAGTTTCTACCTTTTTTGAAGATGCTTCAGTCTTCTTCGGTTTTTATTCTGCAGTCTCTTTATCATGAGCCTCTAATCTGAAACCTAGAGGAGTATTTTCTTGAGCTGGGGGAGTGGTTGTTGATTCTCCCTATAGTATCTTCGACAAAACAATTCGCCTGTGCTTCTAGAAAGTTGGAAAGTTGGTCTGTAGGTCGGGTGATAAGTCTTGAACTCTGTTCAATACTTCTTCGTAGGCCCTGGCTCCCTTGAACATGTCATCGCAGGGAGAAACCTCATGTTCATACATTTTCATGTTGCAGTGAGTAAAGTGATTTCCTACAACTTAATAAGGCTCATGTTTTCTGAGTTCAAGGTCTACTAATTTGATGTCATCCAGTGCTACAGCTTCAACCTTGGAATGAACAAAGTTAACCAGTGAACACTTCCCAATCTGTACAGGAAAAAGTGGCCAGAACTTCTTCTGAGATGCTTTCAATTAAGTTACGATGCCACCTATTACTTTTTAGTAGGCCACCTCCCTGCACACCAGTCTGTTGGGGAGGAATTTCAAACGTGCATGAGCAGGGATCGAGCACCCAAAAACCTTAACATAGGAGAAACCCTCTTCTATAAACCAATTTGCAATCTCCTTGAGGTTTCCCACGATTGAATCTGAAATACGCGAGGGTGCATAACCATACAAAATTTGGTGCAAAGGTATCACCACGTAGTGACAGATTTCATAAAATAAGTCTTTAACATTCTCCTCCCATAGCTTAGAATGATAAACATGAATAGGTTCCTCATAGGTTGGGTTCCAGCTCCAACTCATCAAAGGGAATGGAGTCATGAAACAAACTGCATCCATAATATAGGCGGACATGTAAAAATATGCAGGTCGGCTTTTCGACTTAGCTGTTTGGTACTCTGCAACCTCACTAGCTAGATTGTTGGATAAATTTTTTCCCTTAGTTAAAACTGTAACCCTCGTCTACTTCGTGTATAAGTGGCACCCATTCTGCCGGAAAATGGGTAGGGCTCTTCCTCCCGAAGAGTCTACATAGAATCAGGGATATATAAACTATGTATTCGTTTAACGAAGCTATGGAATAGCTTCCATGGGTATCGGCTCTAAACCTTGCTGGAATTCCCCACCAGTGTTTGATTATATTTGGATATGTTTGATTGAATTTTGGGCACTCATTTATTTGAAATTCTGCCATGAATTCGGCATTATAAATGTATTTAGAAGTAGGGGGTAGTTTGTACATTACCTGGATGTGCTCGGGTCTGAACGAGTCGACGATGACTCCTTGGCTATTTTGAATGCTCCTTGTCGGAACATCGATTTTCTCTAAAGCCCAGCATACCATGTCATTATAGGACATGAGTCTCGGTCGTGTGGCTATTTTTTGCATCTCAAACTCGGCTATGTCTCTGAGTTTATTTTCAGTCCTTTCATTCCCAAAATTGTCAAGGCCATTCCTAATCTCATAGTCCAAATTCTCAAAAATTTTCCTCCAAGATTTGATTGAATCCACGACATGTGGCGTAGTGTCTGATACCACATCTCCATCCAGATTTGAGTTTCCACCTGCTTATTCACTCTTCTTAGGCACTTTTTTGGGTGCCATGGAGTCTGTGCTAAATAAAAACGTGTTGCAGAGAAGAAATGCGTGAGCTCTTCTGAATATAACTCGTTCCTAGTCTAAAAGTAAGAATGGAATTCGAAATAATAGACCTTTATTTACCTTTAACTAGTCTTAAATTTATCATACCGATGTAGGCGATAAGAATTAAATTCTTTAATGGAGATGGTATGCCTAGAGATACACACTCCATGTTCAAAATATCTTCATTAATCCATTAAAGAGACTGCCACATATCGACGATTCAACACTGGGATTTCGAAAGGAATGTCATTGAAAACTCTCGTATAGAGTAACACAAACAACTATTAATTGTCATTAATCTCGCTTTAAAGTCAAGTTAATCTATGTTTAAGCGCTTAATTCTTTCATGTTTTTGTGTTTCGGAGTTTCGAGCATCCTGTCCCCAAGAGGTATGACACAAGCAAATCCCGAATTGCGAACCTGCGACGAGATTTATTTAGGCACTAACCACTTGTCTTAACCTTTTAATTAATCACAATCAGGGATTAGTCTTTACTTTTCGGGAAATGGAGTATCGGGACT
>SNQJ01S0151785.1:10134-23023 GCA_010110895.2 Picea sitchensis
GGTAAATCTAAGAGAGTGTACACACTTGTACTTCTCCTAGAAACCCTTGCCTAAAAATGACTTATAAACTTAGCAAATGAGATGAAGCTTAATGGAGGGTGTATGCAACATACTCCTCCTAGGGTTTCAACCAACAATAACCAAGAACAAGCAAGAAATAACTAACAAATGCATATTTTCCTTATCGATTCCAAGAAAGAGAGAGATCAAACCCTAGTTCACCAAGCATTTACCGTTCAAGAGAAAGTAAATAATCCTCCAAAAGGTGTGCACCCCCCTAGCTCAAGCATTTACCAAGAGATATCACCAACATTCATTTGAAAGAGAGAGAAATACCAAAAATTCCCAAGAGGGCACAAATTTCAGCCACTAGTCTTCTCACAATGGGAAAGCTATGATGAAAAATGAAATAGAGATGATCTCTATTTATACAAATCCTCTAAACATAGTTTGTCCAACAAACTTAGGGTAAAACAAAAGATAAGGGGTCAACATCCCTTATCTTTACCCTTTACAAAAATATTATTATTTAATTCATACTTTGCACATGAAAGAAACCCTAGAAACATGACGTCACCCTCTTTTTGGGAAACGTTTGGCACTTTTAGTCAAGTCGTTGAGTTGGAGAAGGAAAGGCCAGGACTCCAAAGGACAATAGTCTTCAATCAAGATGTTTATTCCACGATTAATGGGCCTCTTCCTTCAAAACGTGTCAAGTGTCCATTATCACCACCAAACTATAGCCCTAGGTGACGTCAAGCCCCCAAAAGGTGATATTTTTCCCTTTCAAGTAAGTTGTTTGGCATGTAGCGGGTGGGAAAGGTCCTTAAAGGTGTCATGTAGGCCTCCAAAGGTATGTCATCGTCATCTAGAGTGTGGGCCCTTGACACCCAACCTGTGGGCTTCAAGCCACATGGAAGCCCAAGCTAGGCTTGTTCTTCCAAAACTATCCATCCGCTGGGTCCTACAAAGACAAATGGATATGCCCTCCAAGGATCTCAAGTCAAAGGCATCATGATGAGTAAATCAAATCAATAAAAGAGCCATATAAGCATGTACATCCAAACCACCTCTTCAAAATAAACCAATTCTCTATGCAATTTTCCAAGTTTAGGTATGGGAGGGTTGACAAAACTACATATTAGATGAATCGTACCTCAAGTTTAGGGGTGTTTCTCGAGGGGACCTCCTTATAAGTCATGTGGATAAAGTGTCATGGATGGGGGAAATACTTTGGGCATGGGGTTCATGGAATACAAGGGGTTCTAGTGTCTCATTTATGGGTGCCTTTGTTAGGGTGTGTTGCACCTTTGTTTTCAATGCAACCTTTTTCCAAGCCCATTTATTTCCTTTTGCTCTTTTTACGATGTTTCCAGGTTGAAGCCAAGGTGGGGATTCTACCTAATCATGAAAAACTATGCCCACCTTGACTCTACCCTGGTCACATCATGCTTCCCCAAGTTGAAAACATGTTTGGGGATTCTACCTAAGCAATAAAAACAGTACCCAGACATGCTCCACCCTTGTTGGCATTTTGTTATTAGTTATTCTTTTATGAGTCCCATCAGTTTCTTATGAGAGACATTCCATTGTCCTTGGGATCCCTAGTTGAGCATCTAGAAGTTTAATGATTGTCTTTTATCTTTTTCCATCTAGAAGTCTATGGGCCTTCATCCCCTTCTTCCCATGAAATGAGGGACAACCCCTTCTTGGGTCAGTACACCTGAAAATCCCAAAAGATAAGGAGATGAGGGTGTTTGTGGATTGTGATCACAAGGGTGAGAAAAAAGGGACCCCTTTGATTGCATTGGTAAGCCAACAAAGCAACACAGAACAATGGTTAGTAAGTTAGTGAACCCACAAGCTAGAAAGCAATAAATAAATCAAGATATGAACAACAGACAATAGAAACTAAACTAAGAAAATATTAACAAAGGATGCATGAAATTGAACACAAAGTATGGTTACCCAATAGAGAATGGTCTTTGAAATTGAGAACACCAAGATAAGAAATATGGGATTTATGAATGCCCTATTCCTCCTAGGGAGGGCTCTTGAATCCCTCAAAGTAGATCTATTACTCTCCCATATTTGATATAAAATGGGGAAGAAATATATGGAAAGGCTTCCCAAGATGTGGAAATTCTTTCCTTAGCTATACTTGCTCAAATTGTTCTTGAGAGAGGGAATGGTTTCTCAGAAGATTTGAACATCACAACACTACAATAAACTTCTTCTTTTTTTGCATACAATGATCCTCTATTTAGAGGAGGATTGCTAGATATTTCACAATTAGTTTCCAATGTGAATGGCAAGGCCTTTGAAGGTACCTCCCATCCTTTGAGTGATCCCAAAGCAAAATTTTAGGGCGATTTTGGGGTATGGTCGAGATATACTTCATCCCAGAAGTGGTTAAGGCCTGACCAAAATCATCAATGCACTGTTTCTGCATCCGCACGGGTTTCCTGATTGTTAGTCGCGTGGACTGCGCACTATGCACGTTGTACTCTTTGTTCGCCCGCGTGGATGTGTGTGCGTTGTCTTTGTTGAATGTGCACGGAAATTCAGGATCTTTTTTGCATAGTTTTGTGACTATCTAGACAATCTTGTTTGTGATCCTCCTGTAATTATTGGTTGTATGTTGTATTTGTGTTGATTGTTTCTTCATTAGTTATTTGTATTTGTATGAGAAATTTTTTGGTGATAACAGAAGCCCTCTGATGTGTGAGGTTAGGAGCATACCTATAGCTGAAATACATCAATGTTTCTTTCTGCTGAAATTGCCATAAGAATAGGAGAGTTGTAGTTGTTGATAAGAGGGATGGTGAGAGCAGCCAGTCGGAGGAAAAGGGGATTTGAACTAATGCAAACATTCTCTAAAAAATGGAAATGGAAAACTGTGTACAAACAAGGCAGGAATTCCCCATGCTCGTGTCATGAAACCAGAATAATATGATTGTAACTAAAAATTGTTGATGAAGTGGATATCTGCATCACCCTCGGGGGCGTCAATAATAGTCGATGACGGTTTTGTGGACTGAACTATCTACAAATTGAGAGATGGACACTGGTGTAAGTTGTCGATAACTCAGAGGCATTGATGGCCTAACAACTTCAAAGGTCTTTGATAATGACCAAAAAACTGCAACTCTCGCATACTAAGTTAACCCACCGTAACATGAAACTTTGATGGAGTCGAATGTTATGGGGATCAATGACATCATAAAGAAATAATGACTCTTTCTGTGTCATTTGATACTGCTCATTGATAGGGGAATCAAAGCCAAGATATTGTCACCTTCCTGGAAACTAGTGTTGACGTTGACAGGGAAGGGGGCACGACTGCAAGAAGCAAATGGCTTATTGACATCGATTTGATCAAAATGGTATCAGGGAGTGTACGGAGGTAACACGGATGAACTGGTGACATGGAAAAAGCTCAAATTGGATGGGACGTAAGAACTTCCCTTGGTTGGGGAAAACGAGATGATGGCAGCAACCGTAAAACATTATCTGGTGTCAGGGGTGTTAACGCTCTGTAAATTCCCAGAGGTTTTCAGGAGGTAGAACAAATTTAGCAGAGGTAACTTTATCCAACCACTACGAAACTGGGATCTAGCCCTGCCAGTTTCAGAGAGGGATCTCTCTGTAAGATTCAGATATGTTCGGGTTTTAAATATTAGGCTAGTTAAATTAATAAGACTTATGTTGTTTTGTTTTATAAACATGGCTGAAATATTGCTCACGCATCCATTGGGCTATGGGGTATGTGTTATGGGTTGAGATCAAAGAATAGATTTTATAAGGTTTCTTCATAGGGCAAGGTAATGCAAATGTTGGATCCTTTAGAATTAAAGTGATCGAAAGGTAGACAAGGTGAGACAATCAATTACAACAAAGAAGCATTTAAGAATTTCTTTGTCACAATATCAGAAGAATAATATTCATATCTTTAAAAGCTAGAAACGGAGTATACGAAGATAAATTATGCACTTAACCTTCTTTTAAATGATCAGAGACTGAAAACAGATTGGTAATGAAGTAAGGAAAACATTAAACAATGAGAAATAACATCGCCAATATCAACAGGCAGGAATCCTGTGAATTGTCCTTATATTACTAGGAAATCTCTTCAAAATGATTATAGATTACAGCTTTCTTGGGTGTAAAGATCAACCCTCAATGCTTCGAAGTCTGATGTATTTATAGAAAAATTACAATTTGGTCCTGTCATTAATGATCAGAATGTGGTAGGATCAAAACCTAACTAACTAGATAACAAAATACAAAAATGTAGGAAATGCTAATGATCTGTCGAATTCTTTGTGTTGATTTCGGGGAAGGTTGTTGGTGAGTCATCAACTTGACTTTGAATGCTCTGTGTGCTGACTTAGACATCCACCTCATCATTACTCGATCATAGTGCACATGTCATCCCATCTCTTTTGACTGGGGATGGTGATTTTGAGTAACCTTCGATAAACTTCATCCATATTTGTGTATTTGGCGAAGGTGGGCTTGGTGATGAAGATGTACTTGATCTCGTGCTGGATGTTGAGGTCCAAACGTAGAGTCTCCATAAATGATTTACCAATGATACTGCCCTGTATCCCTGCAAAACTAGAACCATCCTTTACCACTGTGATGATCTTCAGTTTGTAGTCTGAGAGGGTAATCAACTTATCATTGATCACAAGTAACCCTGGTAGCCCTTTCTTATGTAGTAAATCCATTTTGCTGAAAAACCTTTGAACTCTAATGTCCATTGCTTGGGACCTTTCATCCAGTTGTAGCATTAATCCCCTCTTGGTCAAAACTTTCTTGACCTCAAGGATAGTTTATGTTATATCCTCAATCTCCAAGGCCTCTAACTCTTCTCTTGTTTTGGAATTCAAGAATCTGATAATTTTGTTTGCCTCAGTAGGCATTTCTTCGATTTCTCCTCTGATCTTATCAATGGCCTGTTTGCTCCTCTATATTAGTTCATGTTGCTCGAACATAATATGTATAAGTGGCCAAATTTTTGTCATGGAATTGCAGATGTCCATCCAAATATTTTCTTTGGCCTCTGAAAATGTTTTGGCCATGACAGTTTCTTTCTGTAACTTCTGCAATTCTTGCTTGAGTCTATGTGTTGTATGCAACTATGTATTGTAACTAGACTGGAAAGTGTCCTTCAATTTCTAGAGGTTATTGATCTCATCCTGCAATCTTTTGATTTCATGTCCCTGCAAGGACATGTCTTCCATGGACTTTGTCAGCTTTTCTGATGCCTCTGTGGTCGTTTCTGAAGTTGTAGTTGTACTAACCTCTGTGAGAGGGACTGCATTAAGTTGAACCACTGCCATGGGCACACTCTGCTCTTTTTCTTTGATTAGCTTCTCTAGCTCAGCTTCCATCTCCTTGATCTGAGCATTCTGCTCCATGATTAGTTTCAACATTTCTTCTTTATGGCCTTCATTCTCAGCCATTTCTTTAGCTTGTGGGTCTTCTGTTGCAGAGATTTTCAGTTGCTTCCTTAGGGAGGTTATGTCAGCGTTCTTCTTCTTGAGGAGTTCTTCTGTTGCTTTAACATTGGATGGGTCATATCCAATCTTGAGTACCAGTTCTTCTAGAGATTTTATCTTGTTATCCTTTGCCAAAGAAGAAACCTTTTCCAGCTTCAGCTGAGTCTGGACATTGTTCAAAGAAACCTGCAACTTAGCAGCAGTTGTGGAGGTGTTAGCTAGTGTAGAGAAAAACATTTTGTCCGGTCTATCTGTGTAAATCTATCTGATCAGTTGGATGTACTTCTACGACATCAAATTCAAATGTAGACCTTTTATAATTAGAAATTGTTTTGGGCTGAGGCACCTGTGCCTGCAAGTATGCCATGTGCATTCTCCCCTTCTCAGTATCAAAAGCAGATAGCAACCTATGTTGGGTTGTGGATGTTTATTTCCATAATTGAGCATAGGTACTATTTGTTAGCATCTCGTTCTTCTTTTTTATTAAATTATATTTTTCAAAAATGTTGAGCCTTGCAGGTTCCTGTGAAGATCTGGTTGTCAATGTCGTATCGGTATGCTTCTTCAACGAGGAGGTGGACATCATTTGTTGACTCCCTTAAGAAAGTAGTGAATGATCTCCTTCCATTAAAGTAATAGACTGCTTCTTAAAGTAGTCATACTTGTCAGGTGTATGATTGGTCTTGGACCTTTTTCTGTAAACCTGGAAATCCTTTGCTGAGACTTCAGTGACTCAAGGAGATACCTCTTTCCTTGGCCTCTTCTCCAATGGTGCCTGAGAAGTAGTAGTCTCTGAAATACTGGTAGAAGGAGGTTGGTGTTCTGTGTTTGTCAGAGTGTTTTCCTCCCACTCTGTCTGGTTCATGGACTTCTCAATTTCTGGTTTGGGCACATGAGCATATGGGGAGATATTATTCCTTAGTTTGGTTTCTACAATGACACCACGAGGATCGTAATTCCAGGGGAAACTTTGCTTGAACTTCATCTCCTATAACAATTTGTTTGCTTCTTATCCTACAGCTCTACTGTTGCAAATGAAGGAACCTATTTGGCCTATGATCTTCAGCTGCTATTTCCTTTTAAAGGAAAACACTATGAATCTCTTCATTAATCCTAGGTTCTTTTCGTCCACTCAACATGCTTACCACTGGGTGGTAAAACTAGTCGACGAACTGTTTAAAAATGAATTCTAGTGAGTTATTTCTCAACAAATATGTCCAGGATGTGACAAGTTGCGGATGGTCATCCTCGTCCAGTTTTTGCATGGAGAATGAGAACTTCTCTACTTGGAAAAAAAGGAACATGTATGCTAATATCGAAGAATATCAGAACATGCCTTATGTGGGAAACTTGAAGAGTTGTTCGTGAATGTTATCGGCCAAAAACTGGTTGAAATTGAACTGGGTGGTGGCCTTCTCTTCGGTGGATAGAATGGACAAGAAACCCAGGATGGGTTCGTCCACCCACTCGTCTGAATAATACCCAAGCAGACAACACAGGGAGGAAATGACTTGATTACCTTTTGTTGAGACCATGGAGGAATGGTAGGGGGGATTTTTCTTAGGGAATTGGGCACTCTTAGGGAGGAAAAGCTCGAATATTTTCACTCTTTGGGGAAAAGATAGCTTCTGATATATTTCGGTTAGAACTTCAATGGTAAAAGGGGAAAGGGATTCGGATCTGGGGATTTGCATCATCTGGTCAATGGTTTCGGGTGTAATGGTGAAAAGGCTCTCTCCAAATGATGAAACGATGGATCTTTGGATGGGAAGATAGTGCGTCGGGCACTTGAGGGTAAACTTGGGGAAATGGTGAATTTGGGGGAAAAGATACAGTGGGAGATTAGACTCCAGAGCCCAATCTCGTCACTCTAGTCCAGGAAGGTGTCTCTGAGCAAAAAATGTAATTCGAACAAATCAAATTCGCACTTCGGCCCTATAATCAAATAATATTTATCAGCCAAAGGGATCCGATCAAGGTCGATGGGAGGCGAGAGGAATGGATTCTCTTTGATCTCCAACTGTTTGGACTTCGGTGCCATCAATCCAGTTGATACCTATAAATTTGAAAAAGACTGGTGCTTATTTTAAATACCAGGCATGAATGGAAATTGCAGATAGAAAAACAAAGAGGATGATGGTTTCAGCAGTGTATGGACTGTGAATAGTAGAAAAATGGCGAGAAATAGGGTTAATTGGATGAACAGGTGTTCATTGGGGAGCGGAGGACAGGTTAGCAGGCTAATGGACATTTTTGCCCGCATTGATTAGACAATGGATATCTAGGGGATGAGGTGGAGGGAAATAAAAGGGTGACGGGTGTGTGAGGATGACAATGAGTGGGCAATAATCAACTGGATGTGACATGTGATGGGTGACTGGGGGGTGGTACACTGACAGAGTAATGACACATGAATTACAAGCGGTGGTACTGGAAAGTGATGTCAGCGGAAAAAAGTGGTATGGGAATCCGGTTTGATGGTTTACTCGAAGGAGGGGGTAGGCGGTAACTGGTTTAGAGCAAGGGGGGTTCGAGCTAACACAAATGCGCCACATTAGGATGGGACCCACCAGGGAAAACCACCAACTCGGACCACCCCCCCCCCCAACCGTTAAAGGTAGAATGGTCGGGGGGGGGTCTGATATTGTTTGTCGGTTGTAGATGTGAACACCCTTTGTTCAGCCATTCATCTAGGCACACCTTTTATCACAGAGCGTGAATCATATTACCTCGTTAAAAACTTAGGATAGCACCATTTTGTGTGTTTTTTGCGTGGCTTCCCTTTCCTTTTTGTCACCAAGTGGTTAGAACTCAAAACAAAGACTTTAAACAATTTCATGCCTATTTTATTGGAATGAAGGCATCCTAATCTACGACCTAATCTATTCTACTAGCACATTTAACCTAGATTAGACTGTTGGGCTAAAAATTACTCTATCCTAGGGCTATTTCATCAAGTTTAAACAGTTTGATCAAATTTATTCACTGACTAACCTATCTATCTTGGCTAAGATTAAACAGTTTAGCCAAGTTTTATTCACTAACCTATCAACATAAATTGAAATATTTGACCATGATTAGGCTGTATGAATCAAGCCATTTTTATTGCATGGGATTTATCAATTTTATTTTCATGCCGTCTTTTATTCTTTTTCTTTTCTTTCTTTTTCTTTCTTTTTTCTTTATTTTTTCTTACTTTTGTAAATCATTTGCAGGATGAAATATTATTTACAACCAAAAATACAACAAGGGTAAAAAATTTCTAGTCACCAGTTGATCCTATGAAACATAGGGTTATAACAAGGGGGACGATCATATATTAGGTAAATTGTGTTGAATGTGTAAGACTGCAAAGGAGTGGATGATAGGTCAAAATACAGATATTGAGGACAAGGGTGTCGGTGATAGTCAGTATTTGTCTATGGTAGGGATAGCTTTGCAGAGATGGTGATGAAAATGAAATTCCCCCACCAACGAAGACATGGGTTGTTATGTGCCGAGGAAAAATACGCCATTGGTTGCGATGGAAAAAATCTATTCTACCTGCTGAAACCTAAAATGTGCTTAATACAATTACCAAATAAATAAAGAATAATTGGGTTGAAAGTACACGTACAAAAACAGGTGCCCCAGTGAAGAATGGCCTAGCCTCGTGGGGTGCAAGTAGGGGAATGTAATTGATGAAGGGTGGGGGGGGGGCATGGGTGGGTTTTTGTACCAAGTAGATGGATGGAAGATGAAATTGCAGATGGAAAATTGATGTTGGATGATATGGAAGGTTAATGATAATCGTAGGTGCATTTAATGTAACCAAGAATATGATGTGGGAGTCCATAATAAGGTGGTTAGCATGATAATGAGGAAGAAGCATGAGGTTCTTATGCTGGGGTGTAACACGATCGGGACTCCCAAGCCTAAGTGATAGAGCAGCATGAGTGTGAATATGCCAAGAAGTAAATATATGTGGACAACTCGTGGAGGTGAGAATGCTATCGGATGACGATACCTAAATGCAATTGATCCGAAATCGGATTCAGAAGCCTGTCAGGGCATGAAAAATGCTCAAAAATGAAAGTTCTTGGAATCTGACGAAACCAACACCATTGCGTCCGTCTCATCTTCCTAATTCCGGTGGTATAATTTTTTTGTCAAACGGAGTCCGTATGAAGAAGATATCGCATTCTGTCCGCCAAGCCAAACAGGCAAAATTTTGAATGCTGACTGTACCTGTCCATACAGTCCGTACAGGACACATGTCAATCCGTACAGGACACGTGGCAGGTCCGTATGCTGACACGTGGCAAGTTTCGTACAGGACACGTGGCCGCTCCGAGGAGTGCCATGTGTCAGGCTGATTTGGCATTTTGGGCGCGCAGTTGGACCAATCCTGAAGTGACACGTGTCACCACTGGAAGGGTGACACGTGGAACGAGATGACGTCAGCATCATACGGCAGATGACATGGAACAGATGACTGGGACGTACGGCGCGCTGACGTGGTAGGTGACGTGGGCGAATCAACGATGGACACATGGCATCTTCTGGTTGGATGATGTGAACGAATCGTCGGTCGACACGTGGCATGCATCGATTGGATGTGAGGGTGCCACGTGGCCCAATCATGGGCTTCCACGTGGCACCCCGGGTTTAGCCAATGAGGGCTATGTCAAAAAAATTTGGGACCCGGGGGATTCGAACCCCGGACCTCCTCCACACTGCGCCTTCGTGTAAAGCCTCCGACCGTTGGAGCACCAGATAGTTCTTGTTATTGTAACGGATGGAATATTATTTAATGTGTTTGAATTGTACATGCCACGGGTGGTCGGGCCGGGGCTTAGCCCCGACCCACAGTCCTATGGTGTTATACATGTGACCCCGATATTATACATTATAACATTGCGCGCGGTTTCATTTATTTAGCCCGTGGTTTGTGTTAACATAACCATATGAATGCGCGGTTATGGTTTAAACATAGTTACAATGGTTACATATAAGCCCACGGGTTCTATGCCAAAGCCATACGACCAAGCACCGAGAGCTGGCAGGAGTGGCCCGCGCTAGAGCGTGGCCACATGGATGCATATGACCAGCTAAGGGGGCGCGCACCCAGGCAAAGGGGGCTAGCGCCCAATATAGTTATAAAGTGGGTATTATAACTAACAATTGGTTTTTAGTTATTAATTAAGCCTTTTTTAATGTAATTAGCCCATTTTTGGGGGTTATTGGGTTTTTTTTAGAGCCTAATTTTTGGGAGGAAGTTGGGGATGAGAAACCACTTTCCCACTATTTAACCAAGGCCATTTTGAGGCCAAGGGGACAGCTTTTGGTGAGCAATTCAGAGCAGAGATGATGAGGCAAGCCAAGTTAAAGCCAGTTTGAGGCAGGGAAGTTGTTGAGGAGGAGATGTTGTCGGACGATTTCTGAGAGCTCGGGACATCCGTTTCAGGTGTCGTTTTTTGTGAAAGATTCTAGAGATCTGGGCGAACATGACCAGATCAGTCTAGAAGCCATTCAGCATTGTAAAGATGTACTATTAAGCTTTTGAACAGAAATAAAGAAGCCTCCCTCACAGAGAAAAGGCCCGGAGACGTAGGCAAAGTTGTGCCGAACTCCGTTATCAACCTGTGCATTATGGTTTTGCTGTTTTTCATTGCTTTTCATATCTGCAAATATGTTAATGGCTGTATAATTCATTTATTTTCTTGCTCTTTCGTTAAGTTTCCCAATGGTCAATTAATGCATGCAATTTAAAAAAAAACTCAACCATAAGTCATTCGAAAAATCCTGACGGATCAGCAATGGAGGTGATGGTACCGTAGAGCCAAGTGTGGGTATCATAAGGATAAATGTCAAGGGGTATAACTGGGATATGCATTTGTTTGTAGAGGGCGTGAGTGCATGCCAGTTTTGAACATATACCTGAAGGGGGCATAGGGTGGCAAAGACTGAATGGGTTGTATATTGTTGTACCAAGTACCTGTACACACAAACATCAAATACCCAAAGTGAAAAATATCTGATGATAAATAAAATATGATAGTTATGTTATAGAAATGATAGTAAGTAAGTGTACCTAAGCTTTTGACATTGGTGGGAAAAATGGTCCCTTGATGAAAATTTTGGGTGCCCCTGGAAGGAGGCCAAGGAAAAATGAGTTCCCATAAGAGGTCATCCCTAAAGGAGGCTAGGGAACAATGAGTTCCTAGAAAAATGCACTCCCTAAGGGAGGTCACGGAACCATGAGTTTATGAAAAAGGCACTCCTTAAAGGAGGTCGTAGAACAATGAGTTCATGGAAAAGGAAATCCTTGAAGGAGGTTAGGGAACCATGGGTTCTTGAACAAGGCCCTCCCTAATCGAGGCCAAGGAACAATGGGTTCCTAAAAAAGGAACTCATTGAAGGAGGCCACAGAACAATGAGTTCTTGAAAAAGGCCCTCTGTGAAGGAGGCCAGGGAACCATGGGTTCCCAAACAAGGCCCTCCCTAATGGAGGCCATAGAACGATGGGTTACTGAAAAAGGCACTTCCTGAACAAGGTCAGGGAATTATGGGTTTCCAAATAAGGAACTCCCTAAGGGAGGACATGTTTCCCGATGGTGAGAAGTGAAAATGACCAAGGCTAATGGGGCCTCACCACAAGAAGTAATTAAACTATCTTAGTGGATCATTCTGATTAGGCCATGTGGCTTGTAATCACATGATGTATGGGGGCACTAGACACAAGGTGGTGTTATAATGGTTCCCATGAAGGGTATATTTTGAGTTGGTGTTGTGTCGAGAGTTAGGCCTTATGGGACCAAGGTGGGAAGTGGTACTTCACCTTGTATTATCATATGAGGATTGGGGGAAGGGTTGTTGCCAAATACCCAAGATTATGGACCAAAGATAAAATAGCAGAAAGTTTAAAGTTGAACATCCACAAAAGAGGATCTAAAATAGTGTATCAGATCCATCATTTTGTGTAATATCTATTGGGGGGGTTGGTACTTTAAATTATGTGGCAACATCTCCTATCTGGGAATGATTGGTCATCATGGAATTGGAGTCCTCGATATCACTATCAACCAGAGGAGATGATCTTATTTGAGAGATACTAATGACCTTATCAAGGGAGATAATATTAGAGGGTGCACCAATGGAATTGTTAGGACCCTACTAGCAGTGGATAGGAGAACCTAGATGGAGGTGATCACTAGAATCATTGAAAGAAGTAGTGACCTCAAATAAGTCTTCATCTTCTGGGAAGGATGTATTTGAGAGTTCATGATTTCTTTTGGGTTTGGGGGAAGAAACATGCATGGATTCCCCCAAGGGTGAATGAATCTTTCTAGCCTCCAAGCCCAAGTGGTGAGCAGGTGGTTCTAGAGTCATGGGCACATTTT
>SNQJ01S0151786.1:3872-23242 GCA_010110895.2 Picea sitchensis
ACATCGAGTGCATCTTCCACTATGCCCATCTAGATGGATTGTCACTGAGAAATAGCAATGTATTCTTGCATAATCTAGCCTTAACTTTATCATAAGTATTGCCACTAAATATGTTGTTCTCATTCATATCCCAGAGGGTAGCATTGTTTCTTCAACCACTACTTGAAACATACCCAATATATTACTAGTGGCTTTTTGCCTTTAAGTAGCCTTTATGAGTGGGCTTCCCACCAAAGTAGGGCATGTCTCAGCATTGGGTTGTGCAAAGTAGATCCTTTGCTCATTGGTAAAACCATCATAGCAAAAATAGACTTCCAACAATGGCAACCGATTGTCGAGCTTCTCAACGTCCAAAACACTATCATATGGGGTCTTCCCACCAAAGTAGGGCATGTATCGCCATCTTGAGTCAAGGAAAGTAGATCTTTTGTTTGGTAAAACCATGGTAGCAAAAACAAACTTCCAATTGTCGCAACCAATTGTTGAGCTTCTCAGCATCCAACACACTATCATAAGGGAGTGTGTTGAGTTTGGATTCCACCTAGGATGCATAAACCAAGGTTTGCCTTCACTGATACCAGATGGAGGGGGTTCTTCTGAATCTACTTCTGCGTCGTCAAGTCCCTTGCCTCGCTCCAACTTCAACACAATGACTAACAATTGATTCACCAAAGTATGCATACTCTCCATACTTTGTACCATTATGGAGAAGCAAACTAGGAATTCTTGTTTCTTTGCTTCAAATGACTTTCCAATGTAAGTTTTTCCAATACTTGTCCCACTTGGCCTTCAATGGGTCTCCAAGGGCCCTGGAAAAGGTTCTTTACCCACTACAAATTGTTGATGAGTTTGGGTCATGTACAAAATTCGACAGTGGTCAAGTTACTCATAATCGAACCCATTTTGATACCAAATTATTTTGCTTTTCTAGTAGGTGAGCCAGGATATCCCAATGGCACTCATGAAGAAAATTCTCAAATATATTATTCAATTGCCTACACCACCCATGAGATCATGTAGAATGCAAAAACAAATACTCCACTGACTATAAGGTGTTAAACTAGGGAAAACCCTCACAAAGAATAAAAACTCAAGTGTTTGATTGTTAGACAAAACATCGATTACATTAGATTATGTTTCACTCAAGGGGTGAAACCTTCAATTCTTGCAACAAAATTTACATAAATAATTGTCAACTACATGGGCTTGTCTTGCATGGTATGTGACTTGTCCCTTTATGTATATCGCCTTTGGAAGCTTATCATCTCTCAAGAGTTCATTTTGCACCATCTTCAGGAGATTAACAACATTGGAACTCTCTTTTAATTCCTTCTTAACACTAAATTGAACTCCTTTCCATGGGTGTGAAACCAAACCGTTGCTTCCTGAGTCTCTTCCTCTTCACTGACCAAGAAATCATTAATGTCAACTCCTTCACCCGAACCATTTATTTGGTAACCGATCCCTTGACCACTTGACATGTGTTTGTTAACATCACTCAACCTTTACAATGTTTTGGATCATCTTCAACCCTCTTTAGATGTGGCCTTATCGTTTGTTTCCACCTAGCATTCTTGACAATCTTGTTTAGGAATCAGTTGGTCATTAAGTGGGTTTTGTTGGTCTATCGAAAGCGAGTCTCAACAAGTTTTAGGCTTGTTAATTTTTCCCATCTCAAAACAATTCTATGTTGTCAACTGGCCAATTGGAAATCAAGTATTCAACGTTATCATCATTTAATCCGATCCTTTATAGATTATTATATTAGAACAAAATGTTTCAAAAGATCTGCATTTTATCATGAAAAGGTGAACATATAACTCTTGAAAGTAAACCTATAACTTTTAAAAGTAAAATTTATAACCCAAAAAGTTAATCATAAAATTTATATAAAAAAACAAATCATTATATGCATATGGCAAGTTAAATTTAAAGTCCACCCTTTCGTGAGATAGTGTATCTCAGGCAAGTACCCAAGGATGGGTTTCCAAGTTTTTTGTATCCAGGCTGAGACTGAGCAATCTGATAGATATGCATAGGAGAGCCTTCCTACCAACCCACACATCGCTAGCCTGCAGGCCTCTTGTAGGCCAACATCCTCTTCTAAAACCGTTCTCCTCAGCTTCTTGTTTGGTTTCCATGCCTTTTTCCTAAGCCCAATCTGAGGACCGTTTAGTGAGGAGGTATTAACCCGACCATCCAGTGCTCCATCTATAAGACCTTTCCTATAGTGATGTGTCGACTCCTTGAGTAGAGAGGGAGCCTGGGGAAGAGAAGTAACAGCAGGACCACCACCAAGCACTGAAGGGAAGAAAGGGTATTGTTCCTGGCATTTACCAGAAGCTTGTGGGGATTTTGAAACCTCAAAAACACCAAGACAGGGCAAGGAAGGATTAATAAAAGATGAAGGCCCGGAGGGTGTCCCAGCCCTCTCAGCCCTACTGAAAAGTCCTATTCTATGCCACTCTTCCTCATCCTGTGGGTCCATGAGCATCGTGACGTCTTTTGTAACGCCAGCATTCAATCCCAGGTCCATAGAGAAACCTCAAAAAAGCGCACTAAGTCAGAGAAAAAACAAGAGGACTAAAACCAACGAAGATAGGCCTACGACTTGTCTTAAAGTTGGACTTCGGGAAGGCCTGCGACTACATTGATTGGGACCTTCTTAGAATGATCCTCCTGAAGAGTGGGATGGGATTACATTTGACCAATTGGATAATGGCCTGTATCACCTCTGCGTCCTTTGTTGTCCTTATAAATGGGGAAGCCACAGATTTCTTTAGAAGCAGAAGGGGAATCAGGCAGGGGTGCCTGTTATCACCTCTTATGTTCATACTTATCATGGAGGGCCTCAGTTTATTATTGAAAAAGAGTCAAGCGGAGGGCTCTATCACGGGACTTAAGATTGTTAGATTGACCAAAATTTTACATCTACTGTTTGTAAACGACATACTCATTTTATCCAATTCAAACCTAGTGGAGTGGAGAGAGATTCACAAACTAATCTCACTTTTTTGTAAAGCCTCGGGCCTCGCAGTAAACTTATCAAAATCAACAGTTCATCATGCAGGCCTCTCGGAACATGAACTGAGCGAATTCAAATCTGTCCTACATTATACATTCAGCGACCTTACTAATGGTTTCCGTTATCTGGGCTACTTCTTGAAGACCAGTGCACATCGAGCAACAAACTAGGGATGGATGGTCACAAAAATCAAAAATAAAATCGATCAATGGTGTAATAGGTGGCTCTCATTGGCTGGGAGATACATCTTGGTTAAATCTGTTCTGGAAGGACAGACGGTATATTGGATGTCCATGGAAGCCTTACCTCGTTTAGTTCTATCAAAAATCAGAAAACTAATTTTCGATTTTTTATGGAACGGTCATCAAGAGAAACAATGTTTCCACCTCTGTAGCTAGGAAGTGATCTCAAGACCCAAAAGAAATGGGGGCTGGGGAATTCGAAATTTAAATTTGTTTAACTTGGCATTAAATTCAGTCACTCTATGGCGCGTCTTAACACATGAGAGTCTTTGGCACAATGTAGTCAGAGACAAATATCTTCATAGTTCCTCGCTCATTAATTGGCTTAGAGGACCAAACCAAAGCACTTTTTCGGCTTCAAGAATCTGGGTAAGTCTCCTCCAAGCACTCTCGATCATCCTCCACTGGATTACTTGGCTCCCAGGGAACGAAACACTTATCAAAGTCGGTTGTGACGGGATCTTGGGTCTGGGATCAAAATCGTTCCTCAACGTTGATATGCTGACTGCTCTCAATTATAAACAAATTACTTACCTTTCTCAAGCCTCAAAGTCGCAGGAGCTCAACATTAATCCAGATCGATGGAAATCAAGCGCAGAGCTGGGCTTACGGAGCACTCAAGCAATCGAATGGTCAACATACATTAACGACCTGTGTGGAGAGGGGATTACCCTAGCAACGTTCAAAAAAGACGAATTGAGATGGGACGGAGGCGACCGGCCGAGGGTTTTCTCAGTCAAAAATTGCTACAATGTGATTTTGTCCACTCACCCATTGCCAATTTGGAGCGGCTGGAAGGTCGAGTGGTGGAAATGGGGTACCCAATTAAAAATCATCCTCCTCTTTTTATTGGCCACCGAAAACAAAATCCTAACCTGGAGCGTGCTTCTTAAGAAAGGGTGGATAGGGTCGGGATATTGTGCACTGTGCAAACAAAATTCAAAAGATGTCCAACATCTACTCATCCATTGCAACTTTACAAAGAGAGTGTGGGCTCATCTTGCACAACTGTTAAATTTTAATCACAGCTGGAATGACTCTACATTGAATGAGTGTATGGAGTCATGGTTACTGAACAGATCGGCGCCTAAGATACTCCCTTTATTAGCGACATGGCATATCTAGAAGGAACGCAACTCGACCATCTTCAAAGGTAAGCAACCTTCGGTAACCACTGTGATATTAAAGATCCTTGGAGCACTCACCAAAAAATCCCGAGATAGCAATACAAAGGCTCTGAGATTAAAACTGTTTTTCAGAATTCAAGGGTATACAGTGGCCTTCTTTGATGGGGCAGCGGAAGCAGGAGGCACACTAAAATGCACTGAGGCACCGGATTACAGGTGGTATATAAACTGTGGTGCAAGGACAAACACAAAAGCAGAATTAATCGGTGCTTGGGCAACACTCACGATAGCAAGACTTCTGGAAATTAAAAATCTGCAGGTTTTGGGGGATTCCAAAGTGATCATTGATTGGCTAAACGCAAAAGGGAACCTTCAAGCCATCAATGTTGAAGCATGGAAGATTAGAATAAGAGAGCAGATGGCAGCCTTTCAAGGTATAAACTTCCAACATATTTATAGAAAATCTAATAAGAAAGTTGATTTGCTCTCTAAGAGAGCCCTTTCCTCGTCGAAAGGTAAACTTGCATACTTCACTTGGAACGGAGAAAGTGAGGGTCTAGCTATTCATATAAATCTGTTCTAATTTTGTATCTCCATTGAGTGATTATGTTTTTTTATTTCTCGAGCAAGGAATGAACATCGATCAATTTTGTTTTTTCTACTTCGATCGGTCAAAGAAGTCATGTAATTTCGTAGCATCCTTTTCAGTATCATATGCAGATTGATAGAGACAGGTCTGAAAGTATTTGGAAGTTTTTTTGTGGAGAAGGACTAGTAAGGATATGTATTAGTTTTTTCATTGAAGATATAAAAAATTATAATTAATATAATTTTTTTGAGTGATTTTTCTACGGGAAAAAAAGTCAATTTAAACATTTAATATTAATATTTAAAATAAAAATAAAAAACAATTTATGAAAAACATAATATCATGTCAAGATGACGACTTAAACCTCCATTCTATGTCAACCACTCTTCCAAATTGGATTAAAAAAGGTTTAAACCAAATACATAAAAGACGAGTTAAACCATTCGAAAAATCAATGATACAAAGTAGATCTTAACCACTCTTCCAATTCCAAATTGGATTGAAAAAGGTTCAAACCAAATATATAAAAAAATAGTTAAATCATTTGAAAAATCAATGATACAAAGTAGATCTCAAACATGTTTGCTAACAAGTCAAAATTTAAACAAATTATTAAATTCCAAATAAGGTTCCAAATATGTTTGTAAAAAATATATATGATATCAAAATCGTATTTATTTACCCTTAGGATCAAAGTTTAAAGTAAATTATTAGGATCAAAGTTTAAAGTAAATTATTAAAGGAGTTAAGGTACCATTTGCAAGGTATCCATCATTTCTTTATTGGAAAGATATGCAAAATAAAACAAAAAATGATGGGCATGAAATGTGATTAAAAGGGTTGAAAATGTGTTTTATCCAGGATCATTATTATAATCATTAGACAAGCTAAATTAAAAATGGGTAGAAATTAYTATAGASTTTATAACAAGGTTATCTCAATATGGCAAAAAGGATTACATATTTCTTATTGTCACTGAACTAAGTATTATCATTTTATTGGTCTCCAAAGCACATTTACACTTCATATATTTATATAAATAATTTTTACATTTACACTTCATATATTTATATAAATATTTTTTGCTAATTCAGTGGACTTAATTAAGATCCAAAAAWTTATAAATAATTTCTGAAGGATCTTTTTCATCAAACAGAAACTATGCTAACAGTGAGTACTACCTATTCTTTCTGAACACATGGTTCCGGAACACATGGTCAAAGTGGATTAGTCAATAAATGTTTAGAAGGTCATCTCTCCAATATTTTATTTGGATAAACAAAATCAATGGCTCYATTTAACATAATGAAATATCATAGAGCAACTGAAACGATAATTTATAGTTTTTTTATAGTTATGAACCACCAAAGATTAAAGAATTTATAGCTTCTTACAACCTCAAATTTTAGSAGTCAAAAGATATATCAAGAGAATCAGGAAAACTAATCTAAATATAAATATTTGAAAGAACACTTGATATAAATATTTGAAAGAACACTTGAGTGCAAAATTGAACGAAGCAACAAGCACATCAGCATCTTTGAATGAGACCACAATCTTATCAATAGGYTTCTCTTAAAAATACAAGGCAAGGTAAGAAAAGCATGCTCTTAAAGTCTATGGTCSTTKCCAAATCAGGAAAAAAGTTGGAGAAGTAGCATATGCCYYGAACATATCTTCAAAAAGACATATATGATGTCTTCCACATTTCACTTCTGTCAGCAATGAGCCGAACTTCTAATTTTAGATGAAGGGCATGTGATATTACTGCTAGAAGGAATTTTAGACACCCGTGCAAAAGATCTTCAATTTAAACAAATAACAAAATATATAATTAAAATGCATAGCTTTCCCATGGAAGAGTCCTGGAAAAATAAAGAACAGCCCATTTCCCATGCTTCGAGGACAAGGCATCTCTTAAGCAGGGTTAGATCCATTCTGTTTGTAAATAAAAAAAATATTAACTATAGTTAATATAAATTAATGTATGGTCATTAGGTAGGATTATTGTTGATGTTTCGGTAGCTGCGGGAGGTATTTCCTCCTAGACAACTTTTCTTAGAGAAGAAGAAGATTCCAATAAGTCAAACAAACACCATTGAACATTTGAAGAACACGCCGGAAAAGAATAAAGTGAAATAGAAGACCACAAGAGAGATGTCGGCCCACAGGGAATAATAATAAAGTGGAAATATGATTTCCAGATAGAGAAGTCGGCCCACAGAAATAATAAAGTAAATTTGAAGACCTATAATAAGAAGTCGGCCCACAGAAATAATAAAGTAAATTTGAAGACCTATCATAAGAAGTCGGCCCTAGACAGGTGCTCAGATTAGTATAAATACAAGTTTGGGTCAGTTCATTTGTATAGTCAGATAGTTCTCTTTCTGCAGTGCGCACTAGGCAGTTGCAACGGTTTCGCTATTTCTGGTCTTTGGTTCTCTTGGAGAGTGCACCCCACTTGGGGAAGGATATTCTTGGTGGATCTTGGTGATTTCTCTTGTGCATTACCTCTCGAGGAGTTGCGCTAAGGTTATGTGGTGTTGCTCAATTGCTTCGTGCCAATTATCAATCACAGTTCCCAGTTACTAGTGGTGCTAGTTCTAGTGATGCACCTATCTTGGTGCTAGCTCTGTGGTGTGCTATCATGGTGCCAGTTATGTGGTATTGATCAGTTGTCTACCCTCGCTAGGGTTTGACAAGAAGAAGAGATAAATATTTGTTATCAAGGTTCTTCATTGTTGGTTTGCTCTTGTGATTAGAGTTTGTTCATGGTTGTATTGGAATATTCTCTCTAAGAAAAATTGGTTGGGTTTTTCCTGAGTTTGGGGTTTTCCTAGGATAAATCTTTGTGTCTTCTTGTGCTTGTTTATATGTTGCTTATATATTTCAGTATATGATTATTGAATGCTAAAAGAAGATAAAAATGTTATGGTAAATCTAATGTTAATGAAACTAATGAAAATCTAACATGGTATCAGAGCAGGTTTCCTTCAAAACAGTCTAACCACTGGAAGGAAGATCATAAGATTTGTCGTTGCAGAGTTGTCGTTGCACAGACCTAAAATTATCAAGCTTGTTGAGCACTTGTTATAAAGTCGATTGGGACAAACTCCACCACTGATCAACTCGCCCTACTCTAGCGCACCTATTGCACTTCTCAGATTGACTTTCCGTCAAAATTGAATTTTTAGGGTTTTTAGGTCTGTTGACATTTGCTTGGACATTGAACCCTCTGATTCAAATTTCCACCTTCTTCTTGTTAATGTAATGTCTCATATTAGAAGAAGTTGGATGGTGCACTTGTATATAAGATGAGGGTGTTTGCAAGAAACGTACACTTGGAAAAAGAACATTTATCCAAGCAATGACAGTTGATCCAAAGGGATCTTAGATCTAGTGCACTCATAGGAAGCCCAAGAGTTGGAGGCAGCAATGATGATGTCTCCTACAGTATATGACAACTCAAATGGAACAACAACAACTAGACTCCAGGTTTGATATTTTATATTGTTGCAGCTTAAGTAAGTGTTGTAACTAGAATAACAGTCTTTAGAGTTCTATTACCGTTATTGCTATCAAATGTTTTGTAACACTTGAATATTGTTGCCATGAGGATCATTAAGTAAATGTTCATTGTTCAGTATTAATGATGCACGTGTTTACAAGATAAATTGATCTCCTCTAGGAGATGTTCTTGGTTGTTGACTTTGTTCCAGGCATGTTATCTTGTAAATTCCATGGAGATGTTGTTCTTGTTTCTTGTTTCGGGCAGGTTACCATGGAGGAATGATTGGTCACAACACTGGAAGAGTGTTGTTCTTATTTCTTGTAATTGTATTTTTTTTGTTTTGGCTCTTGTTACAGGCAGGTCACAAGTGATAGCTCTAAGGAGGAGCTACTATGGCGATTGTTCACGTTCTTGTTTTTATTATTGTTCTTATTATAAGTGTATTATTCTTGTATGTTGTTTTCCCCTGTTGTTTCTCTTGTTCCAGGCAAGTCACGGGTAATAGCTCTGAGAGGAAGCTATAATGACGATTGAAGGAGGCAACATATTAGATGGTCTCTAACTGAGACATGGAACAGACTATCCAAACATAGAGCTATGTACATGACCATACACATCCATGTACCGAAGAAGAAGAGGACGAAGTTAAAACCTTCTGGCAAGAAGGCTACTTTTGTGAGATACATAGTATCTCATATGGAGATTGATTGTAAGGAGCAGAAGGCTCCAAAGATGATCATACAGTTCCCTCTAGTTATGTTGATCACTCTTCAGATCATCAGGAAGAGTTAGAAGAGCCAGAAGGGCCTACCCAGAATGGTTGCAGTGACCAGGAAGAGACCAGCATGGTCCCGTGATACTTTGCAGGATGCAAAGGGGATACAAATATATGGCATTGATGAGCCATATCATGAGGAGGAGCAGATGGCTCCACCTACTGTAAGGCGTGTGGCCCCACCAAGTACCAGCTCAGAAGGAACTAGAGTTCAAATGCAGTCGGCCCTTAGGATCCAATAGGGAGGAGCAGCCTCCCTAGGATAGTTCATAGGAGATCAAACTTCAGAGGAGGTCAGCACATGCAGAGGGAGCAGATAGCTCTGGAGATTATATAGACTCAGAGGGAGTCAAGCTTCAGAGGGAGCATGGAGAATCAGAGTGAGCTTGATCTCAGAGAGAGACAGTGGCTTAGAGACTTTCATTCAGAAAGTATTCCTCCTCAGATTCAGATGGAAGAGAGAGACATCTTCCAGCACTGACAGATAGATGCCATGAGTTGAGGAGGCTAGATCGTAGCTTCAGAGACTTCTAGGAGATGTGAGATCTTCTGGGAGGATTCCCTTGTTTCAATAGACTTTGCTACAATGACAGAGGAGGAAGTCAGTCAGAAGGACTGGGATATGGATTGTTTCCTTGGTTCTGAGACCGGAAGGGAAGTCAGTGGTCACTACCAAGTTTATTTACAAGATCAAGCATGCTACAGATGGCGGCATAGAGATGCACAATGCTTGATTTGTGGTCATAGGATCCTCCCAACAAGAGGGAGAAGATTATGACGAGACACTTTCTCCAGTAACAAGAACAAGTGTGCATATAACAGCCACAAAATACATGAGAAGGAGCCTCATGTCCGCAGATTGAAGAAGGCTTTGTACGGGCTTAAGCAAGCACCCAGGGCAAGATATGCCAAACAGTTATTTTGATGAGCTTGGGGATGGTTGCCCCTTGATATTGGATGACCTGTTTCCTACAGGGGATGAGAAGCTCACAGATGGGTGCAAGAGGGAACTCACTTCAGAGTTCGAGATGAAGAATCCAGGTCTGATGCATTATTTCTTAGGATTGGAGGTGTGCCAGAGGCCAGATGATATTTTTCTTAGCCAAGGAAAATATGTTGTTGAGATCCTGCAGAGATTCAGGATGATGGACTACAAGTCCATGGACACACCTATGATGACAACCTTGAAGCTCTTGAGTGATTCATCTTTTGATTTGGTGGATCCCACGATGTACAGACAGTTGATCGGATCCTTGATGTACCTGGTTAACACCAGGACAAACATATGTTTTGTAGTGAGCACTTTGAGTCAGTACATGGTTGAGCCTAGACATGTACATTGGATAGTTGCAAAACATGTGTTGAGGTACCTACATGGTACAATCGGATATGGATTGAGATATGTCTCGGATGGAGATGTGACGTTACAGGGTTATACAGACTCTCACTGGGCAGGGAGTGTAGTGGACCAGAAAAGCACCTCAAGGTGTTGCTTCAGTTTCGGATCATGTGTGATCTCATGGTTGAGAAGGAAGCAGACGTCAGTGGCACTCAGTACAGTAGAGGCGGAGTATATTGCAACCAGTGTTGCAAGTCGTGAAGCAGTGTGGCTCTGGAAGTTGTTTGCAGGGTTATTTGATCGAGAGTTGGAGCCAAATTTGATACATTGTGACAATCAAAGTTGTGTGAAGCTGTCAGAGAATCATGTGTTTCATGACAAGTCGAAGCATATAGAGATCACTACATCTAAGACATGGCGCAAAGAGGAGATGTGGAGCTTCGTTACATATCCATTGATGAGCAGATAACAGACATTCTCACCAAGCCTATGTCTAGAGTGAAGTATGAGTACTTCATAGACCAGTTTGGCGTGATGCAGAATGTCCACCCTCATTGAGAGGGAGGCTTGATGTTTCTCCTGCAGCGGGCTCTCCCTTTGACCAAGGGTTTCCTAGATCAACCATGTAAAGTAACTGAGGGAGTAATGAGTAGTCTGGTACAAGTCTTTCCTACGCCATGTGAAGTGGCTAGGTGTGATTGGGACTTGTAGCGTGGTCTTGCCTACTCCATGTGAAGTGGCTAGGTGTGATTGGGACCATGGTGTAGCCTTGCCTAAGCCATGTGATGTGTCTAAGTGTGATTGGGGCTATGGTCATAGTCTTTCCTACACCTTCTGAGGTGGGTAGGTGCGAACAAGACTACTAGGAGAGGAGAAACATCACAGCCCGGTACAAGTCTTACCTATGCTATGCGAGGTGGCTAGGTGTGAATAAGACTTGTGGCAAGTCTTGTCTATGCCATGTGAGGTGGCTAGGTGTGAATAAGACTTGGAGCATGGTCTTGGACCATGGTATAGCCTTGCCTAAGCCATGCGAGGTGGCTAGGTGTGAATGGGGCTATGGAGGTAGTCTTGCCCATACCATGTGAGGTGGATGGGTGCGAATAAGACTGCAAGAAAAGAAAAAGGAACATCACGGCACAGTCAGGAGGACTATGGTAGTAGTTGTGTACTATTGAACAGTATGGGTAGTTGTGTGCTACTGGATGATTACAACATAGTCTTGGAGACCGTGACGGATAATTCAAGCTATTGATGGCATGGTAGTAGCTTAGTGCTACTAGTTGATTGCAGGATGGTCATATAGACTATGGCAGAGGATGGAGCTATTGATGCAAGGTGGTAGCCTTGGGGTTACTAGATGATTCCAGGGTAGTCAGTGGACTACTAGAAAAAAACATCGTGGAAGAATACCTCCCTAGCTAAGAGGGAGTGTTGATGTTTTGGTAGTTGCGAGAGGTATTCCCTCCTAAACAAATTTTCTTAGAGAAGAAGAAGATTCCAAGAAGTCGAAGAAAGACCATTGAACAGTTGAAGAACACCCCGGAAAAAAATAAAGTGAAATAGAAGACCACGGAAGAGAAGTCAACCCACAGGAAATAATAATAAAGTGGAAATATAATTTCCAGAAAGAGAAATCAGCCCACGGAAATAATAAAGTAAAGTTGAAGACCTAGAATAAGAAGTCGGCCCCAGACAAGGGCCCAGATTAGTATAAATACAAGTCTAGGTCAGTTCATTTGTACAACCAAATAGTTCTCCTTCTGCAGTGCGCACTAGGCAGTTGCAACAATTTCGTTATTTCTGGTCTATGGTTCTCTTGGAGAGTGTGCCCACTTGGGGAAGGAGATTCTTGGTGGATCTTGGTGATTTCTCTTATGCACTACCTCTGGAGGAGTTGCGCTAAGGTTGTGTAGTGTTGCTCAGTTGCTTCGTGCCAATTATCATTTGCAGTAGCAGTTACCAGTGGCGCCAGCTCTGTGGTGCTAGTTCTAGTGATGTGCCTATCTTGGTGCCAGCTGCGTGGTGTGCTATCTTGGTGCCAATTCTGTGGTGTTGATCAGTGGTCTACCCTCGCTAGGGTTTGACAAGAAGAAGAGATAAGTATTTGTTATCAGGGTTCTTCATTGTTGGTATGCTCTTGTGATTAGAGCTTGTTCATGGTTGTATTGGAATATTCTCTCTAAGAAAAGTTGGTTGGGTTTTTCCCGAGCTTAGGGTTTTCCTAGGATAAATCTTTGTGTCTTCTTGTGCTTGTTTATCTATTGCTTATATATTTCAGTGTATAATTATAGAATGTTAAAAGAAGATAAAAATGTTATGGTAAATCTAATGTTAACGAAACTAATGAAAAATATATCAATTAACTCCACACGGGGCACCATGAATAATTTATATTCCTGCATGTTACCCCCCAAGGGGTGACAACTTCAAAGGCACCCTCACAAGGGTGTTGTGTTGTTGATTACTTGAGCTATCTTGCTCATATTCTCCTGACTCAGACAATTCTTCTCATTTTCTCCTTCAGATGTATGATCGTGGTAGCTCAACTATGGTATATCATATCCTCCCACTCACTCAGAAGACAGATGCACTATGGATGGTACATTATGGTTTTACTATAATCTATTTGATATTACGTTCATTGGTGGTTTATTTGGATGTGATGCTATAACTTATACGTTAGTCATGAAAGTGGTAAACATTGAAATGAGATCTGATAATACTTCATAATGTTCATAGTTTTATTATTTTTTTCATTGTACCTTGGGGGACCATAGTTTCACTTTACAAGTGGTCATTTCTCGGGCCAATTTGTACCACTGGGTAACTAGCCAAGGTAATGTTTTCCACATTCTAAGTCATACTAAACATTTCCCACTTTCCTCGTTTTACTTCATTCCATCCATAAAATTCTATCGTGATCATGTATGACTTATCAAATGTCACCAGAAAGGTCTAATAAAGAAAGATTAAAGCATTTGAGGACTCCTAGGAGGTGGTTAAATGTTACATTGACTACAGCATGATGTGGCATTGACCACAATGTTTTACTTGATGAATGCCATGATTGAGGATACATAGGCCTCATTTCATTAGATTCCATCCTTGGACGACCCACACTTGTGGGATGATGCCATGCATGAGGAGGTTATTACTTGTTGAGATGTCCACTTCCTTGCTCCTAGGAGCTGGTTGGAGGAGCGCCCTATTCTTTGGGCCCTTGGTTGACCTTTGTTTCACTAGATTTGAGGACACTAACTACCTTTGAGGGTGCACTTGATTTAGCCACATTTTGTTCACACATGTGACAATTAGTTGCAGTTTGGACCATTTTTATAGGACACTCATGTGTTGGAGGATTTTGAGGGTCACTTGTCCCCATTT
Organism: Picea sitchensis; assembly: GCA_010110895.2. Classification (NCBI taxonomy): domain Eukaryota; kingdom Viridiplantae; phylum Streptophyta; class Pinopsida; order Pinales; family Pinaceae; genus Picea; species Picea sitchensis. The sequence continues at coordinate 17,868 of SNQJ01S0151786.1, forward strand.
GATGTATTTTGACCATGGTTTTGACTTGGGCTAATTGTTTTTGTTCATGGTTTTGAGCTAGCACATTGTATTGAAGAGGTTCCTTCGTGATAAAAGGAGGATGCCTATCGCATTTTCATTTGTTGGAGATTAATGAGAAAACTTGTCTACAAAGTTATTGTGCATATATACTCTTTTATATGATGTTTTAGGATATTTTTCAAGGTTTAGATAGAATATTTTTTAGGTTTGTTGGAGTTCAAAGCTACTACAAGGCCAAAGAAGTGCATCTTGCTCCACTTGGAGGGGCAACTAAGGATAGAATTAATGTCTTAATCCCTTTGACCATTGAAGTTTTTGTTCCTTTGCATTGAGGTAAGACGTCTAGGGGCTCTTCCCTTTTGCAATGGCATCCTTTGAGATCACCTTGATAGTACTTGGATAGGCTCCCTCCTTTTGCAATGGCCATGCTTTGAGATTAGCTTGATATTACTTGGATAGGCTCCCTAGAGGACCAATCCCCCCATCCAAATTTGAAGAACCCTATTAGCGGAAACACTTGATAGAAAATCATTTTATGTGCCCTCAACATTGTCAAACCTTCAAACCCTAAGCCTCACCTAGATTTGTGTAATGACCCCATAGTCCTTTCTAGGCACTGGACTATCTTTGTAATGACCCCATAGTCCTTTCTAGGCACTGGTCTATCTTTCTCTTCAACCAAAAAACCCCAAAAAATCGTATTTTCCTTTTTTCTTTATTTTTCTTTGTTTACTTTGCAATCTAGGGTTTAAGCTTATTTTTCGTTGATAGATATCTTACTAAGCTTGGATCTCTTACATGCCAAGTGGTGTCTCAAGGTCTATCTCATTTTTGGCATGATCTAGAATTGGTCCTTGTTTTATTTAAGCTTATATTTCACCGATCTATCTTTCTCTTTAACCAAGAAACCCAAAAATAATCGCATTTTCCCCTTTTATTTCGTTTTCTTTGTTTACTTTGGAATATAGGGTTTAAGCTTATTTTTCACTGATAGATATCTTAGTAAGCTTGGATCTCTTACATGCCAAGTGGTGTCTCAAGGTCTATCTCATTATTGGCATGATCTAAGAGAATTGGTCCTTGTTTCATTTGTTGAACTTGGGATCTAGCCCTAAATAAGTGATAAACTCTAAAGTGCTTAGCATTTATATCTTCTACTGGACTTTATGGTGCTTGAAAACACATGATTAACACTGCTCTTAACACAAGATTATTTGCCAACATTGAGATTGTTCATTGCTCTAAATCTTTGAATCGATGCATTAAACAAGTGAAATACCTTAATTGTTAAGTGTTTTTTTAACAGAGATAGTTATATTTATATTATAAGGATGGCTGCAACAGAGCTGAATCAGCAAAATATTACAAAAATTCCAAAGATAAGAAGAACCTCTTGAAATGAGGAAAGAAGTCCATCTTCTGATGCTCTGATAGCTCTATTTTTTTAACAAAAATGTTGACCTTTTTCCAGGTATAGATTTGCACAAAAGAGTTTAACTAAAAAACTATTTTGCTTAACATTGAACATGTTCTTAATTGAGCTTTAGTGTAGTGTCCACTGTTGAGATTTGGGTACCTTGGGAAGCGGTCCCCTTGTGGTTTTGAGTCTCTAACCACAAGTGGGAAATACTTTGGTACTATGTACCTTGTACTTTATGTCTAATTCAATTTTGACTTAACTTAAGTCAAAAAGTTGAATTTTTGTCACTTAGGCAAAAGTGACTAATTATTCACATTGTGGGTGAATGAGGGGACATAAAGTGAACTTAGGTAACTTAACCCAAAGTGGGTTTGTGAGTGAGATTATTGTGGGATGATCTCAACCTTTGATGGGATGGAGAGATCTCAACCATCCATCTCTTAGGTTTCATTATGGAAGTTCAAGATGGGTGCGTAGGGCCAAGAGAGGCTCATTCTATCTTTTGTTCACTTGGAGAGGAAGAGGAGAGCAATGGAGATGGGAATGGAAGCAATGGATGAGGGTTTCAAGGGCGCTTCCTGCCATGGAGGGCTCTAGAAGGCTTTGGCTTCCATTATTTTGTGGTGTTGATGCTTGCTTGGAGGAGGGCGCACTATAGGAAGAGGGTGCACTTATAGCAGGGAGGACTTGTTCTTGTCAGATTGCTTTGAGGAGTGTTTTGTTGGAGAGGTAGCACACAAGGCCAGACTTGTGTGTAAGGGTTTCTTCTATAAAGCTTCAAGCAGCAAGGGCGCAAGCTTTCAGTGGGATTGAGCAACAAGGGAGAAGGGCACACCATGCTTGGGCGCATCTACCTTATTGGACTTGTATAGTAGCTTGAGAGGGACTGCCATTGTATCAGGTTCATTTGTTTCATGTACTCGTTGTATCTCACATTCTTTACATCACATATATAGATTTATATTCCAAATTGGTTTTCCCGGGGGGGGGTGGTTTGTCCAAGGTCGTGTTGACCAAAAACCTTTGTGTCCATTTTCATGTATGCTAGCGTTTAGAACAGCATTATTTCAGTTGTAAAGATCTAGAGATGTGTTACATATTTAAGGTATGCATGTACTAACCTATTGGCTACTAAAACTACATGCTAGAGCACCTTAAAAGCTTATGTAACCTAACAAAACAGCAGAAAAGTTCCTGAACAGTTTGTTGTTATAAAACAGCAGCAAAGACTTGTTTGACAGCTGAAACTTAGAGCCAACTTGAGCTCAAAGACAGACCTGGTTGGCAGCCTGTTAGGACCTCAGAAAATCTTCATACACATCATGTTGGTTCTCGTCCTTGGCACTCTGAACTTGCTGAGGATGAAAGTCCTGGTTAACTTCAAACGAGGCTCGGGATCCCTTGGAGGAAGCTGGGATTTGATGAATTAAAGATTGGTTTCACTGAGCCTGTTTTATCTCCCTGATTGCCTAGCAGTTCAGTCGAATTTGTTGAGGTTGCGTGTTCACCTCTTTCAGTATTATGGTCATTTCCTGATCCCACTTCTTCTCATTTTCCTGAATTTTCTGCATCAGCTGGGCGTTTGTTTCTCTCAAAGTTGCCAGTTCGTGAGGTTGAGCCCGCAAATTATCCTTTAGTTTCTCCATTTCCCAGGAAGAGCAGTGGCATGGGGGCTTGCAGCGCCTCCACATAATTCGCACCGCCCAGAGACAAACAAAGCGGCCTACGCTGCAAGTGGTAGAGCTGATAGACGACTAAAGCCAAAGGTGGCAGAAGAGGCTCAAGCTGAAAGATGGAAGACGGAGGCATAATGAACCTGTTCCCTTTCCGGAGGCTGTGAAACAAATCAGCATAAGTGAATCCATGTGATGCTGCACGAACAAACTGGTTCACAAGTACAAGGAGGACGGCAGAATGAATGAAGTGGGATATCTCCCATATGTGAGCGAGAATGCAACCACGAGCCGATTAAAAGCCAGCACGAGTGCCATGGTGAACATGTGCCAAATGGAGGTTTCGGCCCAACGAGGGCAGCAGGTGTAGACTAGGTGTCCAAGATGATGCATGCATGAAATTTAATAATTGATGGGTCATGTCGACCACATTTTTTGTTGGAGCATGCATTTTCCTAAGGTAGAAATTGGTGGAATAAAACCTCATTTTTCTTTCGCTGTCCTTACTCTAATTTCTTTGCTCCCTTGGCGAGAGTCTGCTCTGCCATTTTGGTGCCGGAGAATGTGAAAATACTCGATCTTGTGTAATTTTCTTTCCTCATTTGCAATCCTCTGATAAATTCTTTGTAAATGGGGCTGTTTACAGTTGCTTAGATTTCACAACCCCTTGATGATCAACTCAGAGTCGCCTATTACTATAATGTTTGAATCTGGATTTGCTCTGAGGAGTTTTAGTCCCATGAAGACCGCCAAAGCGTCAGCTTTATTGTTGGAATTATTCCCTAGTCCCCAAGCATAGTTTATGTTCTCTTTTCCCTCAGAGTCATATATGAACCCGCCTCCCCCCCACCGACCGTGCCTGGCGCCCCTGCCTTGATTGTTAAGTGTTACGATCTGCATAAAAACTCTGTTTCTAAGCTTGACATCACAGTAACACCTCAGATCTGATCTCATTTTGATTAATTTAGGCACACTGGGGTTTGATATCTCACTTTGAGTCTACATGTAACACTTAAAACACATCATCTAATCAAGTATTGGGAGGTTTGAGGATACTTGTGCACTGTTTACAAGGGCTTGTGGACTGTAAAGGCAAACTGTAGGCTTGTCCTCCATTTTCTTTGCAATGTTTTGGATTATTTGCGATCTTGAAAGTCCACTAAACCAAATCGATGCAAAAATCCACTTAACAACCTGGAGAAGAAGTCGATGTCACACCAAATTTACTGTATGTTTTAAGGGTTTAGTGACTATTCTTTTAAAACAGAATTTATGGTCCCCTTATAACCTCGGATCTCACACATTTTTTTAAATGGTGAAAATTTGATGGATATTGCACCACTGTTTTAGGGTGACCACTGTTCTCTTGAAATCTGCTGAATAATACTTCTATTATACCCTGAATATTACTCTTTAAGTTACTGTGGATGCACCGAGTTACTCGCTGTCTATTCCATCATTCGTAGCACTGAAATATTGGACATTGATACTACTCCATAGACGTTTTTTGAAGATTGGTATATTTGTTACATTTCTGAGCAGTGTTAGCACATGTTTGTCCATTCAGAGGTCTGATCTTTCATTTTCTGTATGGGAATTCTGTTTTTGTCCATTACAATCTCTCTTGATTGGACAGTTGCTTACTTCATGAGATGGTTCAAATTTGAATGATACTACTCTGCTACTGTTTGATAGCTTGCTTGGTCATTCTATGATAACTACTTAACATTGATCCTTGTTATAAATAACACTGGAATTCATCGTTGTTTAAAGGACATGGACTGTGGAACACTTTGAATTACATGCAACTTCCATAAAATTCAGCTGTCTGCAAACATTGGCATATGGTTTTTCATGTTTCGATTCCACTAAAAATGAATGAATGATATATGGAGACATAACTTGTAGAGTTATTGTACCCGTACTCTAAACATTCTACGAAATGACTCTTTTCCAGCAATTTTTTCTGCGGATAATTGTTGATGATAGCAGCGTCGTGTGACATTCTCCAGGATACGTTATCCTTTGTGACTCAGTTGAGTCGACCTGTGAGAGAGTCCATTGTTGGGTGTGCCCGTGTGATAGGGTGTATCGTTCTCCTCTGTAAAAGTTGAGTCGATGTGGTCTCCTGCCTTTGTACTCCTGTGGACTCAGTTGAGTCAGGCTTGAGATGGTACTCCAGATGATTCTCCTGTGGACTCAGTTGAAACTTGAGATAGAGATCTATTGAGTATGACGTCCCTATGGCTGAGCAAAGGTGA
>SNQJ01S0151787.1:0-16811 GCA_010110895.2 Picea sitchensis
ATCTAAAGTTTATGCATGCTTGAAGTTGCGCATTAGTGCCATTGGTGGCTTTCTTGTCAAGTTTTGGGTTCCTAGAAGTTGTGCACCTCTCCTTTGGGGCCTTCAAGCTTGGGTTGTAAGTTGTGTATTTGTGGTAATGCATCCTTTTGACCTTTCCTTTTACTTATCTGCAAAATCAATTGAGTAGTTAGTTCATTTATTGCTTCACAAGTATAATAAATCTAACAAGTGCATCTTTCCTTTCTTTTGTAAATCTGTAAGTAGTTGTATCTTTGTATATTGTTGAATCATCTAGCTATTCTTTATTGTTGTAATTGTATATCATTAAATTTGTAAAGTTATTCTTTCGCTTGTACTTAGATCTTTGTGTTGTAACTTAATTGACCCCATTGCCCAACCTTAGGCATTAGTCATACTTGACTTAGGGAAGGGACTGATTTTCATTGAAGGTTTGCATTGCATGGTTGCCTCTCATATAGGCTAGCTTCCCCCTACCTTTAACAAACTAAAATTAACTCCTAGAATTCGTTCAATAATTCACATAGTAACTAGGGTCTAGCCCCCTGGGCTTCCCTAGGAGTAAGCCTAAACGGAAGAAATCCAAATCGAGGTGACTGTGAGTTTGGATTTAGGCATTGTGTCTCCAAGGACACAATAAGTGGATTGAGACTTTTTCCACGTTTGCAAGTGTGTATAAGCACGGAAACAGGTTCTTCAAGTAACTTGTAACCCTGCAGCAGAATACATTTGAGCAGTAGACCTACTCATAAGTCTTCATTCACAGTAGAATTTTTAGAAACCCACAAATATACAAGCATCTATAGATCGAGATCTAATGTGCATCGATCAAATACAACAAATAAAGTCAGATATTATAGATCACCATAGATGCATAAGTAAAACTAATAATCCAATAACAATACATAAATCGCGAAGAACAAAATATTTATCTTTGGGAAATCCTGTTGCCAACAACAATTGCCAAGGAAGAATTTACCACCTAGCCCTAGGATCACATCAACTCCATGAAGTCATCACCAATCAATTGGATCCTTCTTTCTATGGCTATCTTTCAAAGCAGCATGTGTGCTAAACACACCTCACCCACGTGAATATTGGGAAAACTGAAATGTATGTCGGATGCATCTTTTGTAGAACCATAAATGTTTTTAACAACATTCATAAATCCTTTCATCGCCTCTCTATCCTGGGAACAAGGACTCCTTCCCGTTGCAGGATCATACCATTTCAGATTGATTGCATAGGCTCCCATGAAGTCATGTTCAATTTATTCCATCGCCCACATATAAATGTTTTCAACTGTGGCCAGAATCTGGGAACTCTCTTATTTGTGATGGATTGAATCGTTTCACACTGTTATCCCCATTTTGTGGGATAACTAAGGAGATGATGTCTTGAGGCCCTCAGTTTGCAGATATGGAGTGTCAAGAGACCACATGACTAGTAGTGTCCACTTTCACATACAGAAGCCCACTCTATCACCACATTTTGATCCATTGTAAGCGCATCCACCACACCAGCTAGCTTCTGGAAGGTAGATGGGTCTTGCTCCATGCAGTGCAAGTCAGGTATTGTGGCAGGTAATCACCCTAATATTTGAGGCATTTAAACATGTTGTATTTAAGCTGCTTTTGATTATAGAACGCATGCTTGGACATTATTCCTTTGACCTTGTTTCACCTTGGTGAGTGTCATAGATTTCCTAGTAAGTGGCCAACCTTTCGAGAAAGGTTTGTGATTGGGGGTCCCTTGAGGGGTTGTCGTACCGTTCTCGTTCACCAAGTGAAGTTACATTCAAAGAACAAACGAAATGTAGAGGATATTAGGATATTTAGACACTTAGGAGTTAGTTAAGATCAACTTGGTCTAACGTGTCTTTAGGTAAAAGTGTGTTTCTTCAGTATGCATTATTATGCATTTGTAATTATGTAATCCGACGATCACAGTATGTTTTAGACATAAAGTGATCTAACAATTCATATTCTCCTCAATACTAACGGCTATATTGATCCATGGATTAACACTTGATTGGTCCATGATCTCTATTTAAAGAGCATGGAGGGTCATTTGCTAAAGATCGACTTTGAGAAACTCTTATGTAAATTATTTTTCTTTGGCATTAATATATTGCCTCAAGTGGTTGTGTTGGTTGGGACCATGGATTGTTTCCCTCTTTGAGGGTTTTAACCACGTAAAACATTGGTGTACTAATCTTCGATCTAGTTGTGAGAGCAATAGCTTAAGGTGTTCGACCTGTGTGGAAATACCCTATTTTTCTTTTAATAGAGGACAGAGGGAAACGCCATACATTTAGATGCATGAGAAAAATAAAGAGATCCACAAATCACAAAACCCAATTTGCAAAAGAATTTTGAGTGAGACGATGCTTTGAAAAGGAAGAGAAAAAGCAACAGATTTGTGTTCTTATCTACAAGAAAGGCGGGTATTCTTATTATTGTGAAATAACTTTTTTTCATCTAGTATTGACGCCCAAAATTATGGCCAAAATAAATACAACCCATGAAGCATATATAAAGAGATCTACAAACCAAGGTTGTTGGGAGCAGGGAGTAGGAACGAGAAGTGCACTTTTCAAAACTCTTTCGGGAGAAAATCGTTTCAGGAGCATTTTTATATAATACATATTTTAATATATTTTGATGCATATATATTCAAAACAAAAACATGCACTATGTGGAATCAACTGCAAAAAACATTAAAACGTAGGTTTAACTATTGGGTTAATGATGATCATTAAAGCATCAATCGTTTAGTACACATATGACATCAATCGTCTAGTAGTTATAACTTATAACATTGTCATGAAATCATCAATCATCAACCACAACATCAACCTTCAAGTTTCAACATATAAAATTTGTCATCGACAAATTTTAACAGATAACATCAACCACGAAATGAAGTAGAGCATCATAGTCATTGCCAAAGAGTTGTAAGATTCAAATCAATGGTTCAAAGGTAGGTTCAAACTTCAATGTTCAAACTGAAAGTCATATAATTTTGACAAAATAAGCCATAATAAAGACAAAGTACTAAGTTCTAGAGACTACTAAACAGGAAAAAGAAAAAGAGATATAGTATCTACTAAGTTTTCCTCTTGCAGCGAGAAACTTCTAGTTTCTTTTCCCGTGATCTATGAAGAAGAGGAGCAGGAGTAGGTGGAAGTGTTCGTGGAACATGACCAGCAGTTGCATGGCCCCCGCATAGGAGGTCACCCCAGAAGAGGCTTGGTCAGGAAGAAAGCCTAAGGTTAGTCACCTCAATGTTTTTAGATCTATTGCTTATCTTCGCAGGAAGAGAAGAGAACCAAATTAGATGCTAAATGTAAGAAGTTAAAGTTTGGTGGCTGTATTGCTCAGAATAAGCCTGTATACCAATTGATGTGACCACTAACAAGGTAACAATCCGTGATGTTACTGTGGATGAAAGCACAACAATTCTCTAGCCTGAATCAGATCTGAAATCAGAATAAATTTACTGATGGTGGTTTTGAGGTGAAAAGTCAACCACGTTGCACGGTAAGAAAGTGCAAGTTGAGGAACACTCCTCGGGTGGTAGTGTGCATGAAGAGCACAAGAATGAATCTGAAAATGTTCCAAGGCTGACTAATGTTAGTTTTGATTTTGATGACAGAACAGAGAAAAAGAGACCTAAGTGATACTACAGCACCTTGGAGGATGTGAAATTGGAGGAGCTTCCACAACCAAGAAAGGATAGGCCAAGCTGGAGACCTATGAGGAAAGGTAAGAAGCAGGAGAAGGTTTACTTTTGTTTATTTGTTGTTGTAGCAAAGCCATTAGAACATTGTGTTGCTAAGAAGGATGAGTGGAAAAGAACCTTTAGGGAAATTGAAGGAAACATTGCTTCTACAAAAAAGGACAAAATGTTGCCAGCCATGGGAGTTCAGATTGGTTGGTGGACTTGAAAAATAAATGCAACGAGTGTTGAAGTTCAGTTAGAAGTGAAATAGACGGGTTGGGCTTTTCACAGGTCATAGAAAGCTCAGGACTGATTTTTCAGCATCAGTTTGTTGTACTACCAAGGTATAGAACAGGTGTGTTTGTTGGACAAGAAAAACTTTGCATCAATGGTAGAAGAGCTGAATTTTTCAACCATCATTGACTCCAATCCAGCTAGTGAATCAGTGGATGATCAGATAGTTGATGACTTGGTATCAACCATGCCAGATACAGGTTTTACAATCAGATTTATCTCATGTTGTAACTTGTTGCAGCACCAAAGAAAGTTATGTGGTGAATAGAGAAGACAACAGAATGGGAAGGTGTAAGCCCTACTCTGTTATTGATTAGTTCACTACTCAGAGGCAGGGTGCAGACAATTTTTACAACTTGTTCGTTCCAATAAGTTGGTTATGTTTTGGGACAAGCAGTTTTGTCTATCATGACCATTAAGGGAAGGTGATAAACTAAACATTCAATAATGGTCATACTTCGTAGCTTGGGAGTTTAAATTAGGAACTTTATTTCATAATTAAGTCATGTTATAAAGTTAAGTTGTCCTGACTTTATATCAATTAAGTCATATATAATAATTAGATGTTGGGGAATATGAAAATTGAAATGAACAGTCACTCTCATTGACTCTATGTAAATGACTCTTGTATCATTTGGAATGAATTGATTCAAACTGTTCTCTCCATTGTTGGTCTAGAATTTTCTACTGCTGTGTATGCAATTCTTGATAAATGTTATTYGTGGACCAAAAAACAAGAAAATAGAATAGAGTTCAGATCCTGATTTAGGTTTTTTTTTGTACTTTTGGGAGATGACTTCTGCACTTCGTTATTGCCTATTTTGGCATGTTATACTTTCCAGTCGCATTGACCTGTTTTGCTCATCAGTGGACAATAATATCATTTCATTCAATTTCTTCAAAGGAACTAGTTTCTATCTCAATAATTGGAAGTTAGGACATCAAGTTTCACAAAATCACTACAATCTCACACAAATAGGAAAACATATAAATACAGAAAACACAGTGTCACCATGGCTGGATGCAATGACAACTAATCAAACAAGTCCTCTCTAAATAAAATTGTAAATTCTTACATAAAAGATTAGCATGATGAAAAATATAAACTAATACCTATGATACTGGACTAAAATSAGGCATTTCTAAAATAAGCTTGATTTCAACCATTTCACAATCCTGATAAAAATATAAATATCCATTRCTCAAAAAATCTTGTGGAAGTTACCTTCAGCCGGTTTTAACTCGAAAAGAGGAGAATCCCAACGGTTCCTTCTCTCTGGTTTTTCAAATCTTCTTACTAGGTCATCAACTCTGCTTGATCATATAAGAAAAGAAGAAAAAAACATGTAAGTTATGACACTGTAATCTTGTAACTGAGCCTTGAGCTTCCTCCATCGCATTCTGGAATCATGGAGGATACTCGTAATACCACAAGTCATAATATTTAATGATAATGATAGAAAAAGAGCTTGATTTAAAAATGCACAGATCTAAGATATTTTTCATAATTAGGATTTGGGCATGATATCTGCCTCTATACACTTTATTTATGAATGACCACAGTAGGAAATTAGCATATCGACAAGCCACAAAGTCCAAAGGACCTTGAGGCAGAAGGCCTACGGTTTAAAATGCTGTTGATTCTCTTACTGTAATGAACCATTGTAGGTCTATAAGTGATATAAAAACAATAGCATTGAAGAAAGTATGCATTCTTTCAAGACATTAGAGTTCATATTTAAAAGGAAATTGAATACCTTGATTAATGAGATATATAATAGATGCAAAAGATTGAAAATTTGTAAAGGTATACAGGAAACATTTTCACCATGGAAAAATGTGGTAAGGTATCCTACTATCCTGGTACCTATGATGAAGATCAATGATTTAAATTTGGCCAAGGAAAGATGACCAAATTCTCTTGAAAATGAAGTTACTTATTCTGTAGCGGAATTGCATTTGCAAACCTTTCCTGATTATTTTCCCATGCAAAACTGCCTTGAAAACCCATTTTCCCTGATTCAAAAGTTATGAAAGAAACGTGATATTCCCTTCAAGGGATTGATACCCACAATTTGTCTAGTTCTCCACATATTTTGAACTTACAGTGAATCTTATAATAAAAATTAGCAACTAACGTTCATCACAGAGTTGGACTATATAGATTATCAAGGGGAAATTCTGTAGTGAAATGTGAATTTTCTTCACCTTTTAGTGAATCAATTTTCAGGGCGTTTTTGGGCACATCAGTCAACAATTTGGCTAACATGTACATAAAAGTACATATCTCAATATGGAACAGTACCAGATACCTAAAATATAGCTATTGTTTCCATGAAAGTCTGGCATACATGGTATTGGTAACTATAGCCAATACTCTTATAATTCTTTACATGAGGCATTTTGACTAGTAATAATATAACTTAATGCCACTGACATTTTTTATGTGTCTTAATCTACAATACGAAGCATTGGACCTTTTACAAAATTGTGCTACAACCTCAACACAAGTCTCATGCCTCTTTATTTCTGCTCTATGCATGTGTAAAAAAGTATACTTGTGCAGATGTATGAAAATGCCTATTTTAAATGTGTGCAAATGGATTCATAAAATTCATACTTATGTATTTAACCACCTTAACCAACATCTACCACACCTTTGTCATGTATTCAATAGACATGCACAACGAGGCAGGCTTGTTACATGAATGTTCACATAAACATACCCCAATTGTGTGCACATGGGATCAGTTGATTCATACTTACATCTTATCACTATATGCAGGTTCACCTTGTTCTTGTCGTGCAATATTCCATGCTTTGCAGTAGCTCTCCTCTGCATCACAATACAACTGCAAATGACCTTCAGAATAACATCATCGAAACATCTTAATAACAAGAAAACTACACAACTAGGTAAAACCATAGACAAAAAAAATAGTAACAAGGTATACTATATAGACTCATAACCAAAAGTACACCCTTTGAAAATGGGACTATCCAGGCCCACGTGCATTTCTAGGGTATGTATGTAAACATGGAAGGAGCACATCACCACAGCAAAAAAATTGGAAAGCTTTTATAAGGATAGATGGTCCGGTATATAAGTTACAGAAAATACATCAACGCAACACTTATACAAAGACAGATCAGTTACAATAAGCCATGCTTCCCAATCTTGAACATCTTAAAGAAGGCAAGTTTCTCATAGTAATATCCCAAAGTTATTCCTTCTGTCTTGATCCCATCTTGTAAGAGCCCAAGTAATTGCCCACAGAAAGCCAGTAGTAAATGAGCAAGAAATCTTTATGCCGTTTGATTTCATTAATAATGGCTCAACTATTAAATGTATTTTAAGTTGAAGAAAGGTCCAAGCTAACATAATTAAATCTTCATAAGGCCCCAGAAACCACAGTTCAGCCATGATAAGGGCAACCTTCACTATATACTAATCAGAGAAGACAAATTAACCTTAGAAAAGGGCATAAGTCAGCCACTGGATCTGATATGTACCACATGGCACAAATACTAGCAGCAAGACACAGAAGTTAAAAGTTGTACAGCATGATTCATTTCACTGAGGCACTGAATTAAGTTACACATTGGCTAGATCATGCCTAAGGCACTGGAACAGAAATATATATACTCTTTCATTCATTCTATTCATTTTGGGGCCACTATTGTTACATTATTGCAGAGCTTTCTAAAAATGTACCACTGAAACCCACTTATTTATTACCGGGAGTTGGATTGTTGGGATGCAGACATRCATTTTGCTATTCTTTTTATCTCATCAATGAACAACTTAGATTTAACTGCAGCATCCTTTTCTAGGGGGAGTGGCTTTGACTTCCGGAAGTARTTTGTGCTATTTGCTAGTCTCCCCAGCAACTTGAAAAAWTGTTTATATTARAGGTTAAATTTGTATTTATTTATTAGAATGTGTCTTTGTAATAAAAATGGGGATGAATCAATGATATRCTTCTGTRCTTAATGTACAGTTATAAAGTAATATCTTTATGTYTATGTAATGTAAYTAAGAAATGACAAGCAAAGAGTTGCGTTGACAGTTGTGAACATCCACTGATAAGTCACTTTTTAGAAGCTTAGTCTATTTTTTGGAAATTTACTTTTAGTATTTACTATCTTTATTGATGGACAATGACGATCTTTAGCTATTCTCTATGTTTAGGAGATCATACATTTTTAATATATGTATTTAGGCAATGCACATGCAGATATATTTTTAGCTGACTATTACACTGATTTTGATCATGTACTCTCTAAGTTTACACTTAATGGTGAATTCTAGATGCTGTAAATTATAGCAGTCCTCCAAAATTCGTGTCTATGTCTGCTTGCACTTATCAGATGGTATTAGAGCCTTGTTTTACTTCTCCTGCCAGTGTTCCCCGCAGTTCATCCCTGCATCCAGGTTTGCATCCACAATTCCCAGTGGCATCCTCTTTACAAATAAGCCTATCTCATATATCTGAAAATTACTGGTGAACTGCATCCAGGTTTGCATCCACATTGCTCCCCCTGCCACATCCATGTCAGCTCCACTATTATGTGTGCGTCCATTATTAACCAAAAGTCAATCCCTCCGCAACTTAACAGGTCAACTTTGTTACATCCTACATCAACGTGTTACTCTACTACAATGTCAAACTGGTAAAGTCCTGAAATATCATTCAGTCAGCATTGTTGAAAATGGTGTAAGTTTCACTTTCGGTCATGGCTGACCTTATATTGTAATCATAATTGCATTTCTAGGTTTGGCCAAGGCCAACCTTGTACATGTAGGGGGTTGAGACCATAAGATAATGGATCTACGGTGAAATCTTCAATAAACCCTAATCCAGCCAAGCAAAAAATACAGGAGAAAAGAAACAGCACTTAAATGATGTACACAAGAAAGATTGTTGTAATACCCAAGCACATCAACAAGAGAAACGCCCTACAGAAAGATGGCCCTTAGGATTTTATCAAATAATAACTTGAATCATTGATTTACAAATGAGGAGGGTGATGCATTTTATATACACTAATATGAACCCAAGGGGGGGGGCATATATGGGGTTAAATGTATATGTAATAGTGGTCGGCCTAATAAAGGGGCCACATGTGAAATGTGTGAATGGATATATATAGAGATCATGTAGTCATTATTGAGGAAGATGTCATTTGGATGTATGAGTGTATTGGGGTATTTGGAGGAGGTTCTCCTATTTTTTAAGGAGTTATTGTGTAACTCATCTCTCTTATAAATTTTGGAGTGTCCTCCACGCTAACAATTGGTGTACATGGTGTGTAATCTGGTTTATTGTGCTATCTTAAGGTTTTGGTACATAACATTTGATTTCAGAGCATACAATCCTTGAGTTTGGCTCCTTCAAATGAAATATCTTCGTATTTTCACTATAACTTTTTTTCTAGGAAGTTCCACACATTCAAATATTTCAGAGCCTGAGGCGACACGGGGATGTACCTATCGTAAAAATTTCAAATTCTGGTTCTCTATACTTTCTGAAATATAGGTTGTGGAAATTAGGGTTTTTGACTACTCCTAAAACTAGTCTCAAATAGGTGTTCTTGGTAAAACAGTCATAACTTTTTTGGGGGTAGGCCTCAGACTACAAAATTTTTAGACACACTAGGAGACATAGTGAAGTACCTGTGGTAAAAATTTCAGATTCTACTTCGCTATACTTTCAAGTTATAGGTTGTGGAAGGGTTTTTAACTAGCCCTAAACTAGTCTCAAACAGGTGTTCTAGGTAAAATAGTCATATCTAATTCTAGAAAGATCCAAATGAAGTGTCACCAATTTAATTGGAAAGAGGACAGATAACATTGTTTCAGGTCCAAATTGCATAAGCATATCATAAAAATTGGACACATGGCATGCTATACAATTTTTCTCTCCGGAAAGGGCCAAAAATCAACAATTTTAGGGAAAGTTACCATAACTTTCACTTGAAACAGCAAAATTTGGTCAAATCCATGGTATTGCAAAGAAGACGTATCAGGATACTACATGTCGAAATTTCAGACTCAAAAGTGCTGAAATTTTAGAGATACATCAGGAGAAAGGTTGGCTAGCAAGACAGTCTCTGAATCAGGATTTTAAAAGATATGTTAACTTAAAATTATCATAAATTTTGATTGGGATGTCTGATTGAGGTGATTTAAAAGCCATTGGAAATAGAAAACATAGGAGAATATACTAAGAAAATGATCATAACTATTTGAGATCATTATTGTTAATATATTGAGGTTGTAAGTTGAGGATTTGGGTTAGACCTCAATTAAGAATCAATGGATATACCTATATTTAGAGGAGATGATGATGAAGATGAAATTGATCCTATGGAAAGGTTTTGTATTGCAAAGAAAAAAGCCTCAAGTCTTGTGTCTGCAAAAAGATATTTTGAAGGCAAATCTAGGGATTGGTGGTATATCCTAGATAAGGACACCGGAGGCTCTAAGTGGAAAGTTTGAAAAATTCTTCACTGATAGATGGATAAATGATACAAAAATGAAGGAGATGCATAAAATTCAAGTTGAATCAAATGAACCAAAAGAAAAACTTTCCAAGTTGCAAAAGGATAATGAAGAGCTAAGAAAATATCTTATAAAGAATGGTGATGAGTTCACCGAGATGCAATCCCTTAATGAGTCACTCATTAAGGAGGTTAAGAACTTAAAGCCAAAAAAAGAGTAGCAAAGGAAAGTTGAAAAAGGATGAGTCAAGGGAAGAATTGAAAAAGAAAGATGAAGAAATCAAAAGGTTACGTAAGCATAATCAAAAACTTCTTAATGATGTTAAGAATGTGAAAAGGCATTTATAGGAGGCAAAATCAAAGATCAATAGTGAAGAAATGAGTAAAATTGTTGAAGAAGCCCTGGATGTTGACGACATCAAAGAAGAAATGCAAGCAAGAATTGAAGAAGGAAGAAATAAATAGATAGAAAATATCACCATCAGCTTCAAAAGGAGAAGGAAGACCAGATTCAAGAAGGTCACCCGAAAATAATCGAAGCAGTTTAGCTCCAACTTGCAAATGTTAAAGTCAAATATGATGGAATTATCTCAAAAACGGGTAGTATTAAAGACCAAACACAAAGGATAGAGGATGGCAATGTCCCTAAAAATAAGATGGATGACATGGATGTGCAACATGAAGGAAAACCATCACATGTGAAACCATATTAACACCCTCATTACCAAGAAAGTTTTCAAGAAAGACAAGAAGATCGGCATCGACATTACCAAGTAAGAAAATGGAATAATCAACAATATCCATGGAATAGAGCATCACAAAACCATTATTCACTGGGATATTATCAAAAACCAACAACTACAACAAATTGAAGAAGTCACAACAACAACACATGAAATCAATAAAGAGAAAATTATGCAACAACTAGCTATCAAGGATTAAGACCAAAAAGGATTGTGTTTGGATGGATTGATTATCATCGGTGGCAACAAGAAACCACAAATATAAGGAAATCCTATTGCTTGGTTTCATGATTCATCACATGTAACAGCATTACTTGCAAAGCTTTGAAGACAAAGTAATTCTAAGGAGGCCAATATGATATGACCCGAAGGGGGGGCATATATGACGTTAAATGTATATGTAATGGGGTAAATGTATATGTAATAGTGGTTGGCCTAAGAAAGGGGCCACATGCAATGTGTGAATAGGTATACATAGAGATCATGTAGTCATTATTGAGGAAGATGTGATTTGGATGTATGAATGTATTGGGGTATTTGGAGGCTCTCCTATTTTTAAGGAGTTATTGTGTAACTCATCTCTCTTATCTATCTTGTAGTTGTGCTCCACACTCATATTTGGTGTACATGGTGTGTACTCTAATTTGTTAAGTTATCTTAAGTATTTGGTACATAACATACACATCCACTAGAGTTTAGGTGCTAGCCCCAAGAGGGTGACTAGGCCGACCTAGTCAAATATCAACAAATACAATAAAATGGGTTAATTACCAATATGTAGGCTTAATAAAGTCACCAATACATCAAATAGAGTGTTAGCACAAGGCCTCAAGTGAAGATTAGCCATAATATCAACACCCCCCCCTTAAGTTGAACGAGGGGCTACAAAGAAGGCATTACATCCACAAATCACAACAATACGCTCCCCTCCCTTAATGTTGATCTGGGGGTCATCAAAACCTATATCACTCGTAGAGAAAACCTTCACGATCTTCATTGGGATTGATTGTGCTACAAAGAGTTTTTGGCAGAGCAAACATGTATTTGTTAGGAAGGGGAAGGCCAACTAAAATAAGGGCTTGAAGTGATGGCAACTTTAAACTCTATGTGGAAGGACTACAAGAAAATCAACAGCATCAGTGAGAGTAGCAATAGCCTACTTAGGCAGAGATGGGAACAATGAGTGAGAAAGATCATCATCGTCATCGTCATCTAATAGTTGCACATCAAAATGGAAAGTGTCATCATTGATCTAAGCATCACTAGATAGAGAAGCATCACTAGGATGCACATCTAGACCCTAAGGTGGTAGTAACATCATTTGAAGATGGAGGACTGGAAAATACATCAAAGAGAGAGGAGGGATCAAATGAAGAAGAGCTCTCAACAGACTGTCACTAACTATAGACGAAGTACTCGGAGTACATATAGGTGGACCAACATCGAATGGAGATGTGGAAAGGTCCACTACAACTAGCTAGGAATCATCAACAAGCAACCCAACAAGAGAAGAAGAGACATGATCCATGTTGAGCACCATCACTACAATCATCACTAGCAAGAAGTGACGAAAGAGATCCTGGCAAACCATGAGAAAAAGGTTCATCAAATATAACATCACGATGTTAAATCACCTAGTGAGAGATGGGTTCATATAGACAATACCCTAGAAAAGTCTCATTGTAGCCAACTAGAGTCTATGAAGGAGTATAATATATCTCTCCTTTGAAGAGAGGGGTGAATCAATGCACTTGATCCAAAGATATGGAAGTGTAACATAGAGGGCTTTTGCCCATGTAACCTCTCATAAGGAGTCATACCAGTGACAACACATGTAGGATTGCAATTGATGATAAGTGTTGCACAAACAACAACCTCTCCCCAAAAGGGCAACTTCATATTCTGAGAATGAAACATATAGTGAGCCATTTCATGATTGCCCTTTCTTATGCTCAACCATTCCATTTGTTTGGGAGTAAAGGGAACAATATTTTACCAAGAAAAGCCATTAGAGTGGAGAAACTATGGGAAAGCATTAGTAATGTACTCGCCTCCCCCATCATTCCGAAGACACTTGAAATTCTATTTGCATTTCAGCTTTAAAAGGAGTTTTTGAACTCTCGAAATATCCCTCCTTATGGCAATAAGAGTCGGCCATCCTCTTCTTCTTTAAGGATTCGAAAGTGTCCCCTATAGACTCGTGTATGTATGAGGTAGAATCCTTAGAATGGGCTTGATCTCTAGAGGATAGTTCACCCAAATGCCTCAAGGTGACTTGATGTTGGATAAGGTTGGAAAACACATCCTTTAAAGTAGGTGAAGCAAGTGCCTCGAGAAAAAGAGGAAGGTTGTAAAAGATGATAGCAAAATTTCTAAATGCAAGAGAAAGATTTTTAAGGGTGTTTCCCCCTCATATGATATGAAGAGATTGTGATCACATATGGGCAACTAGTTCCAAGGGCACTTTTCCAGTGGTATGATGTTCCAGTTCACATTCGATGTGAGCACTCTTGCTTAGTCATTCGGAGCTTAGATTCATGACATCCTTCAATGCTTTGCTACATGATGGTCTCATCTAGTCGACCCCAATTGACTCATTGATGGTATATCATATCATCTCATACACACATCAAATGGTACATGCACATGCAAATGGTACATTGTGCTTTCATACACATGGTCATGGCACTTTACTTCATTGTTTCATTTTAGTTGCTTTATTGTGGTTTCGTGTATGGGTTTCCTACTTAGACATGGTGATATTGTTTCTTATATGGTCGTAATTGTGGTAAACATTAGGTGTGATCTAATAACACATTTTAACACTTACAATTTTATTATTTCCCTTGTTGTACCATGGGGGACACAATTTTCCTTTAGATAATGTCGTCATCTCTTGAGTCAAGTTGTATTACTAGAGACCTAGGTACATGTAGTTTGTCCAAATCCCAAATCATACTTAACACTTTTCATCTTCCCTGTTATTCCATACACATAATCCTTTTTCCCACTCATGGTTGTCTTGTCATAAGTTATACATCAAGGTCTATCATTCATAGTCCCATGACGAAAGACTCATCTTAGGAGCTACAAGCTCAAGGATAAAGCAACTAAATAAAAAGCCAAATAATAAAGCTTGAGCTATGCCACCTCGCTATGAGGCCAATGCCCCAAATCCCATGCTTAAAAATGCATATCTAAAGAAACTAGACTAAGTTAAAGAAAGGAAAAAGAAAGAAAAAGGCAAGAAAAGGGGTAGTAAGAAACAATGTCGAGGAAATGGTTGTAGATTTTTTAGGAACTATGAAGGCTGCCCAACAGACCTATCTTGTTACCTCGTGTTGGGCTCTAAGTTTAGTTATGCAAATCTGTCCTTGCTGTTGTTTTAGGACAGCAAACAGGTCTGTTTACTTCTGCCAAGAATTATGCCCTCAACTGATGGATATATGCTCTTTTAAGGTGCCCTTGCAAGTGGTTTTAGTAACACAATGTTAGCACATGCAAACCTCAAAACATATATAACTCCTCTAGGATCTTAACAAGCTCCTACTGCTGGTATAAACTTTAAGCATACATGAAATTTGAACACAAGTATATTTGGTCAACATGACCCTGGATAACCCCCTCCCCCCCCACGGGGGAAAACCAATTTAGAATGAAATTGTATATATGTGATGTCTCAAGCATGGAATACAACAAGTAAACAAATACAATGGAACCTATACAAGTAGCAAGCTCTAATCAAGCTTTGCTAGAAGGTTCCAAGAAGAATGCGCCCAAGCAAGTGCACCCTCTCTTCCTTGTTGCATATTCCACTGAATTGATGCACCCTTGATCCTCCCTTGGCCAACGAAGAATCCCTTGCATACAAACTAGCTCCTATATGCTACCTCAACACTGAACCTCTCGGATCTGCAATAGCTCAAGAACTGATAGTGCCTTCTAAGCTTGCGCCCTCCAAGAGTGCGCCCTCCACCAAGCAAGAACTCTCTCCACAAATAAATGAGGACCTAAGCCTCCTTGCACCCTCCATGAATGTAGGCGCCCTTGCTCTCCTCACACAATGCTTCCATTCTCCTCTCAATGCTCCTCTCCAAACTCTCTGAGTGAACAAATGAGTGAATGAACCTCCAAGTGCCCTATGCGCCCCTCTTGAACCATCCATAAGGAAACCTAGAGAAGAATGGCCTAGATCACTCCAAGCCATCTCTAGTCAATGGGTGAGATCATCTCAAAAGAATCTCACTTAGAAACCCACTTTGGGTTAACTTTCCTAAGTTCACTTTATGTCCCTCAATTCACCCACTTAGTGAATTAATTGTCACTTTTGCCTTACCTTTTTGACTTAGGATAAAGTCAATGTGGAATTAGACATAAAGTACAAGGTACAAAGGATCAAATATTTCCCTCTTGTGGTTATAGACCCACAACCACAAGGGGACCACTTCCCAAGCACAAGGGAACCACTTTCCCAAGGTACCCAAAACTCAACACTCCCTCTTACCGAGGAAAGTGTTTCTCACCAAACCCATCTCGTCCCTGCAGCGCAGCAGCGGACACCATTTCCTACTGGAAAATACTCGGTGAGTATGGTTGTACCCTGATCATCAAAAGTGGCCTCTGACTCTAATCTGCTTGACCAAAGATTCTGATCTTGGCATCTCACCAAAGATCCCACCTTGGCATCTCACCAAGGATATCTACCTACTGGCATCTCACCAAGAGTCTCATCTCTTCGCATCTCACCAAGAATCTAATCTCTTGGCATCTCGCCAAGAGTATCTAGATCCTGGCATCTCACCAAGATCCTCACCTTGGTCTCTCACCAAGTGAATTCCTCCTAAAGCGGAATCTGAACCTGATCTGCTCGTCTCTATAGCCAAGTGAGAGTCCAACCTCGTTTGCGCCTTGCTCCCACTCATCAATTTCTGATGCTCTGAAGCCCGTGCACCAACTGTCTATCTACTCGGAAACTCTGAAACTGAAGTTGTCCCGGGTGGACCAGTCACCCCTAAAGATGGTGTCCTCGAAAACTGAATCTGCATCCCATGAGATACAACACTCTCAATCTATGGGACCTCCTCAACTCTGTCCACGCACCAACTGTTGGATGGTGTATCAACTGACAAAAGCACACTCCCTCTCAAACTGAACAATGAACTCCTCCTATGTTGTCGCTGCAGTACCATCATGTCGCTTCTTCTTCTTCTTGAGACACTATCCAGCATAGCGCCCCATCTCTCCACAAGCAAAGCATCTCACTGTGCTCATGTCTCTCTCTTTCCCACTGCCACTCTCCTCTATTTTGGCCCCCATCTTGGGACCTTGTCTAGCACCCTTGTCGACCTTCTTCTTGCTCTTTGACCAAAGAGCAAGATCCTCATCACCCGCAGCAATACATTGTTGTCCTGAAGATCCAAAGCTGCATCTCAGCTCCTCCATTACGAATTCATCCCAAATTCTCTCCCAATTGGGCATGACCTCCCTGTCCAAAATGCCTCGCACAAATGAACCCCAAGGTTTGGAGAA
>SNQJ01S0151788.1:0-11618 GCA_010110895.2 Picea sitchensis
TGATAGCACCATTTTTAAAAACGGGGTAAAAAATTGGACCCCCCAAAAAACGAGAACTCTGGAGAGTTCTCGTTAAGTTGGTAACTATGTTATTACCCTTTAAACCAATAACCCAAAATAACCCCAACCACTAATCTACTAACCCCTTAACCCAAAATAACCCCAACCACTAATCTACTAACCCATTAACCATTGACCCACTAACCAACACAACCTCTAACCATTGATCCACTAACTAACAATCCCATAACTTTTAATCAACCAACTAATTAGTGTGCCCTTATCAGTAACCCATTATCTCCCTAATTGTTACCATTGACTGTGGTTGATTATAGTCGAACATGGTAAACTATGGTGGAATATGGTTATTCATGATTGACACTACCAACCCACTAGTGCGTAACCTGATAACCCATAAAAATTTTAAGCATTGTCCAATTAACCCCTTAAGAGGTAAGTTCTAAGCAAGTTGCTCATTACACTTGTTTTTGGTGTTAATTTTGTCATAAAATGATCTTTCAAAGCTCAAAGAAATGTTATGAAGCTCAAAGAAACGTATATATTCTTTCATTTTTTTCAATGTAGATTTAATTTTTTGAAGCTAAAAGCAATGTATGAAGGTTCTTCATGACAGTTTTGATGGCTTGTGTGAGCATGACAGAGCTCATCTCCTTAGCGACCTCGATCAACTTCAACAATAATGTTGCTATATGGCTTAGGCAATCTAGGTAGTGGGCATTAATTGTTCTAGCGTTCCTCCAGCATAACGCTCGTCATCGCTCTCTTGATTTGCCTCTATATTTAAACTTGGATGTCCTCTAGACCAAGATTCATTCTGTTCTCAACGACATAGCTCTCGAGTTTTTTAGTTGCCTCATTCCTTGAGACTCTAAGTTCCACCTTCCTTTTGGCCCCCTCAACTATTCTTTGGCAATGGCTAGTAGTCAGAATAGTTGGAGCCTTCGTCTGGACCAAATGGGGAAGGATATCAAAGACCTTCGATTTTTTTTTAGGTAATCTAAGAAAGATTATGCAGTCTCTCTTCCCAAGTCTTGACTATTCAAGTGCATTGTTTGTATAAATGTATAAGGTTTTCAAGAGCTTGTATTTAATTTATGTTATGTTTGTATAAGTGTATAATGTTTTCAAGAGCATGTATTTAATTTATGTTAATTTTGTAGCTTGGAAGGTGTCTCAACATATGCCTAAATTCCTCCCTAAATGGACAATAATTAATACACAGGTCAACATTTTATTTTATCTTAAGTTTTGACTTAGAAAAAACATAAAATTAATCGTCTTCCCAAGTCTTGATTGTTCGGGTGCACTGTTTGTAGTCAATGTTTGTAGTCTTGACTGTTTAGGTGCATTGTTTGTATACATGTATAGTGTTTTCATGAGCATGTATTTAATTTATTTTATGTTTGTATAAGTATATAATGTTTTCAAGAGCATGTCTTTAATTTATGTTAATTTTGTAACTGGGAAGGTGTCTCAACATAGGCCTAAATGTAATACCCAAGTCAACATTTTATTTTATTTTAAGTTATGACTTAGGGAAAACATAAAATTAATCAAATAATTTTATCGGCTTGCTCAGATTTCCTAAGTATGCCTTTAAATGTAATACCCAAGTCAACATTTTATTTTATCTTAAGTTCAACATTTTATTTTATCTTAAGTTATGACTCAGGAAAACATAACATTAATCAAATAATTTTATTGTCTTGCTCATATTTCCTAAGTATGCCTAAATTTCCAAGGCATGATGGACATTAATTAATACCCATATCAACGTTTATTTTATCTTAAGTTTTGACTTAGGAAAAACATAAAATTAATCAAATAATTTTATTGGCTTTATTTGCTCAGATTTCCTAAGTTTCTAACTTAGGAAAATTAAATTTCACACATAAAATTAATCAAATAATTTTATTGGCTCTATTTTCTCATATTTCCTAAGTTTCTGACTTAGGAAAATTAAATTTCACTTAAAGTGAACTTTCTAATTTCTTCTAGGAAGTTCATGAAGGGGAAAGATCATGAAGGGAAAGAGGGGAAAGAGAGTAGAGTAAAAAGATAAAAAGGAGACTGAGGCAAGGGTGAGGCAACACTCATTTGAGTAAGAGAAAGAGGTGTGCTTGGTTGAGAAAATAAAGAGGATGAGTAGCAGGTCGAGTTCTAGGAAAGAATGGGCAACAATTGTAAGTCGTACAAAGCAACAACAAGAGGCCATACTTTGAGTTGTACACAACAACAAAGAAGGGGACGATTTCTGGGTGTCTTTAGCAGAGAAAGAGAGGTCGAGATAGGGTCGGATTGAGCAACAAGAAGAAGGTCGTATAGGGTAGAGATGTGCAAATTGAGTAGCAAGAAGAAGGTTGTACATGGCAGAGTCGTACATTGAAGATAAGAGGTCGTATCAAGTCGTATGATTCAACTAGAGAGGGACCATACATGATGCTATTTATTGGGTCGTACAACACTTAATTTGTTGGGCCATTATGAGCAAAAGATCTCTCCTAACTGTAAGAAATTCTCTTGAAATTTGTTGCTATAATTTTTTTCTCAGAAGCCCAATAAATCCCACTCTTAGCTGGTTTCCCCCCACTAGGATTTCTAGGGTAAATTTATGGTGTTTATGATTTATGTGCTTGGTTTCATGTTGCTTCTGTTGTGAAAAAATTAGTCAAAAAATCAGCTGTAATTTTTTGCATAGTTTACGTATTTTTTAATTAGTTAAAAACTCAATCGTAATTTTCTGCATAGTTTACATAATTTTTAATTAGATAAAAACTCAGTTGTAACTTTATGCACAATTTACATAATTTTTAGTTAGTTAAAAAATCGCATGTAATTTTCTGCATAGTTTACATAAATATTTAGCGTTGATTTAATTTATGGGTGTTAAATTATTGGCAAGAAATATTCTGCATGCTGGGTTTAAAAACTAACAATTTCTATGGAAATGGCATCTTCAATCCACTCTAAAGTCTCATGTTTTAGATGCAACCGTGGTATATGGCATACAAGATGGATCCATATATTATTTTAAAGACACATGGAAATGAAAATGCCTTTTCATCTTGGAATCAAATAATTTTTTTTAGCTAGCCCTACCAAGGACCTTGACTCTTAATGATTGGATGGGAATTATAAAATGACTTTTATCGGCTCAACAATAATTCAACCAGGGAGATTGCATGATTGGGAAAAAATTTCATGAATTTCAAAAGTCCAGATTTTCTCTTTTAGTCTGCCTCGTTAGGCCACACATCTTAATTTTACAATGTAGTTTTAGGCTTTTAGTCATGCAGGGACTTGAAACACAAACTTTTTTTAGAGTTTAATTGGGTATAATCGCAAACACAAAATAGAGGGGCGTATTTAACAAAAAAATTAGAACACAACAACCTTAGCTTTCTTGAAGTTGGGGTCTATACGTTTTACTTGCTAAATGAGAGGAATTCTCCATTCTAAATAATCTAAACTCTATTGGAGATTAGGAGTCGTATTTTCAATAGCTTCGTGAACAGACTTTTCTATTCCAAAATAATAGTATTCTTTGCTTCGAAGGGACCCTTCATTGGAGGGGATACTATAAATTGCAAATCATTCACAATCATGGAGTTGGTTCAAAGAGTCAGTGGAGCTAATTATAATTCATTCTTTAAGTTCCTGATAATCTTCGTGGAACACGAACTAGAAAGTAATACGCCCTTACTGAAAAAATCCTTTTGTGTCAACATTCACATGACGAAAGCCTTTTGTGTCAACATTAATATTTGAAAAAAACAAATCTATGCACACATCCATCTAATTGTGTTATGGAAAAGCATTGCATCATAATGGACACGATAAAAACATCTAAAGTAAGGTCTCTGTTGCTGACCATAAATTACCATAATAATATTTGGAAGCTAATTCAGGAAGCACCTCCAACCAACCAATCCTATAACACTTTATCTCAAATTAAAAACTTATAACACTCTATCTTAGTTTCATATAACTAAAACACTCCTCATTATCAAAGAGCACTGAAAACAACACAACGAGCCAACAACAACAACTATGTAGGTAGAGCCTATCTTTAAAACAACTCATTTTGTTTCTTTTAGGCAAGGCGGGTTGGAGTGCCTAGGGTCACAGAAATAGTTTGAGCCAAATTGTAATCATAAACTAATGCACCTCCAACCAACCACTCCTATAACACTCTATCTCAGTTTCATATAGCTAAAACACTCCTCATTATCAAAGACCACTAAAAACAACAAAATGAGCCAACAACTGTGTAGGTAGAGCATGTCTTTAAAACAACTCATTTTGTTTCTTTTAGGCAAGGCAGTTTGGAGTGTCCAGGGTCATAGAACCAGTTTGAGCCAAATTGTGATCATAAACTAATGGACTATGGTATCAAAAAATTGTAAACAACTGGTACAATTATGATATGCCAGGGCTAAAACCTGGGTGCTTAATAAGCATGAAGTTATGCTTAATCCCTTAGTTCATCCAGGGAAAAATCAAAATCATATTTGAAAATAAATAATATGAATTTTAAAAAAAAATCTAGATGTGGGTAATCACAATATGAGAAGCAAAACTCAATAATTAGGAAAATCAACATCTCCTTCCTGGGTGAATTGAACAACCACCTTGATCTTGGTGGCACTAGTATTATAAAGAGAGGCACCCAATATTTCCAGGACACTATAGGCTCATGTCTCAAACATGTGCCTTGTAGGACAACTTGAAAAAATACAAGGGAGAGTATGCAAGTGAATGGGTAATTCCCTACCGAGACATTTACAAAAGGACACAAACATGTGAATAGATATTTAAACTGTGCAAGTTCCTCATTTAAGACTATGCATAGTCATTAGAGTGTAGAAAAAACATGAGCACAGAGACATCTTGACTATGAAACGTTTTGATTTTATTTTTTAGATAAGAAATAATTTTTAATCTCAGTTTTATAAATGTCATTTTGTATATTGTATTTTATGGAATTTTAATGTGTAAAGTTGGATATGGTAACAAACCGTTCCAATTATATTGCTATGGATTTTATATTTCGATAAGTTTGTATATAGAAACAAATTTGGAAAAAATTGACTATCGACAAATTTTCATTTTATAGGAAATGTAACTTTGAATCTGAGTGGATGAGACGATGGTGGTCACTTTAAAACTACCAGATAATCATTTCCCCATTTATCCACGATGAAACAACATCTTCCTCCCTCATATTTTTTTCAACTTGGACGGACTCGAGCAAGAATAAGTCGTGACCCACAAGTGACCAGGTGAGGAGAAGGGGAAGGAGAAGAGGGTTCAGGTTAAGGAATTGAAGAAGATTGAGAAGAAGGGGAAGATGGTCTAGGGTGAAGAATAGTGGATGAGGAATATGGTCCAGGGTAAATAATTGTGGATGATAGAACATGAGGAGAAAAAGGAGATGAAGGAGTATGATGAATACCCAATAGAGAAGCTATACATATGGCTTAAGCTAGTTTAGGCTAAAGAATTTGCGATGGGAGAGAAAGGAGGAGAAAAGGGAGGTGAACGAGCGGGGTGAAATCCTGACTTCCTCCCTTGTTATGTGGGTACCAATACCTTGTGGGAGGCACGAGGGAGAAAAAAAATGGGACATACATAGTTGTAGTAATGGGTGACCTAATGACTGATGACAAGTTCAATTTGCAACTTTATGACTTCAATCTTGGAGCGTGGATCATTGTAACAGAGTTGTCGTGGGCTGTGGTCCTAGCGGGTGTTAGTTTTTCATGTGTTGTTGTAGATATTGAAAATTATTAACTTTTTATACAAAAATCATATTTAGCGAAAAAACAAGGTCTCATACATATAACCATGCACAAGAGACACATGATATACCCTCGAAAAACCCCGAACTCAGGGGAAAAACCCAACAAACGTTTCTCTAGAAGAAATTCATCAATTCAATATATAAGACCATAGATCAACACTTATCTTCTGGTCGAGAAGGAACTATAATGGGTTCCTAGGGAAGTTTCCAAACTTATCCCAAATGTTTGCCCTCTAAACATCAAATGCTCAACCTCTAAATCTTATCAAATACAACCTCAGATCTTCCCTTCTTCTGCACTAGGATCTACACTTCTTCTGCACCATGAAAACTGTCTACAAGAGAGACTTAGGTCTGTTGCCAATATTTTCCACAAGAAAAACTCAAGTTTTCTGCCAAGGTTGTCCACAAAGGAGACTCTAGTCTCTTGCCAATATTGTCACAATTATGCTCCAGAAACATCCTCAGACATGCCCCCAAAAACCAACCTCGAACTTGCTGTCAAAGTGCCTCAAAAATAACTCAAAAGTGGCTCGGACCTGCTCCAAATGAAGGTTCATACCTGCAACTTGTATATTTCCTCAGACCTCAAATTAGGCCGAGTTGGTGTATGTTGAATGGGGTGTGACTCCCCTCTAATTATAGTGATTTATTCCCTCGAGTTAGGGCCGACCTATACTAGGTTAGATCTGAGCTCATAATTTATCATTATATTTCTTTTATAATGTTTCTAATGGGGCCGACTTGTACAACAACCACATTACTATTTGTATTTCACTTTTACAATATTTCTTCATGATTTTTTTAGGTCTGACTTGTCCTTTTCATGTTTCTTGGGCATCCTTGGGTCTTCTTGGTGGTCATTGTGTTCTTGTCGTGGAGAATGGTGACCACAGTTGCAAATTTCTAACACTCCCTCTCAACTAGAGAAGCATTCTCCAACTCAACAAGCTTGTCTCAGAAGCACACAACTTCTCTCGGAGACGAAGGTTTTTCCTTCTTTTAATTTTTTCTTTTGTCATAGAAAAGTTTCTCACGATTCATGATGATCATATTTCTCCACACAACTATGTCTAGCATATCACGCACCTCGAGACCATACTCCTTGTCAAATCAAGGATGGACTATGCTAGGGCCATTTACCATAGGTGCACCTCTATGATAAATGTATCCTATCTCCCTTGGTCCATAGCCCAAATTGGGAGAAGGTCTTCCTGATGCCTACTTGGGCCATTCTCCACTGGTCAAAACCGCGAGAATGTTTGTGCGATGCTATCTGAAATCGTGAGAACACCTCATCATCATCAATATCATCAACAAAAACATTATCAACCCATACTCCATCTGATTAATCAGGCATGTTGCACATCATCTAGGCCATACATCACTAGAATTTTTGTAACCACGTCATGCATCCAGGGTCTCATCATCATATGTAGCATCTCTCTAGTGGGCACATCCTCATCGTCCTTTTAGACCTTATGTCATTACGAGACTTTCATCTAGCTCACACATAACTAGGCATCTAACTCCCACATGGAACTAGGCAACCATACAACTCACACAAAATCTGGGCATCTAGCTTTAAAGATATCCCTTCTAGTTGGCACACCAGGCATCCAGTCCACAATGACTAGGCATCTAAACATAAGGATTAGGCGATATAGTGTTCACACACTACCCATCTAGTTCAAGGCTAGGAACACCTCCAACCCACTCAGGTTGGCCCTCCATCTTGAAAGTTGGGCATATTCCAACCCCGAAGGATCGACATATTGTTGAACCTATGCGAGGTCATGCTGACCGGTGCCACAACTAGTAACATGCCCTTGAATGAATAACCAATGTTGCCACACTCTGCATGTTACTACCCCTAGAATCACATGTGTAACTCATCACTCTCTGTTACGAGGGAAGTCCTTCTGGACCACACCAAGCTTGTCCCTGCAAGCAACTTTCGAAGCCACACAACTTCGATACTGGATGAACATGGGTGCCACACTAGTTTGCTTCCTATTGAGCCACGAGATAATAGCTGATCCAAAAATGAAGTAGCAACACAAATTCTTAATCTGTCTTCTACACTCACATCCCAATCTGAGGCGTGTATCTCTGCAGCCTCACTTGAGACATATCATATCCAATTGTACCAATCTAGTACACCTGCTCTATTGCAACCTAATCTGCTCCATCACTAGCTGGATCTGGGTGCTTTCTGCAAATCACTATCTGGCTCTCTGCGTGAGAGTAGGTCCTCCACTCTCTCTGCAGTTACTCCCTCTAGGAATCTGTAACTGCTAAACATTGAGGATGAGAGTGGCTCAATAACGGCTCCCTCTGGAGCTGGAGGTGACTCCTCCTCTGTCTATGCTCCCTCTAAATGTAGTATTGCCTCCCCTATCTGGGAGTGGCTCTACATATACTAGAACTACTACCATGTTTTATCCCTTTGTGTCTCATTGCCTGACTCATGTACTGGGACTACCATACCTGCTCCTTCTAAGTCTCATATTGTGTCTTCCTCCCTGCATGAGAAAAATAGCTCCCTCTGAGCCTTGACTTTCTTTGAGTCTGCATGATCCTCTAACTCAGATCTGGTGTCGTATATGTTCTAGATATACTTGGTGTCGACACCATGTTTAATATGAAAAACCGAGTCAAACTTTTACCAGGTTATGCTTTCTGTGAGGTGACCTCATTGTCCACTAATCGAGTCTTCTCTTTGGGAAACTATAGGACACTGTGAGACATACTACGAATGACATGCATAACACTATTGAGATCTCGTACCTGGGACAATGGCCCAATTCCAATTTCAAGACTCTGGTATAAGGGACAATGGCCTGACTCAAAAATATATATATGTTGGGTTCCCAAAACTAGGGAGAAATGCCCCAACTACCAAAATAACTTGTTGGGCTCCTTAACCAGGAAAACAAACCAACTACAACAATAAATCAATTGGGTTCCCAAATTTGGGAGAATAAACCAACCTAAAAATAATAAATGACTCAAATGAGAGCTTGTTGGACTCCCGTACGAGGGATAATGGTCCAACAAACTGCTAAGTTACAAACTAGGGAAAATGACACAACTTACATCAATTAAAACAAGTATATGTTGAGATCACAATGATAAGCAATACTAAGTGCACAAGATCCACTACAATTTTACAAATTTAAGATTGAATTCAAATATGAAAAGTGCATCCCTGGAGTGTACATTGTCGGTTCTTCAGTCTGCTTGCTTGTTCCGGGCAATGTCTTGATGAGTAATGATACTCCTTCACGATCTGCACTATCCTTCAAGCACATTTGTTTCCATATGAGCATGGAACTTGACATATGATCTTTGTATGTTTGTCAACTGTCATCAGGACTTATAAGTTTCCTTCTATAGCTTCCATAGACTTTAAGCATAGATAACATGCATATCATAACCCAGGTCTCAAGCATGACGAGTCTGGGAAAGAATGTATTCAGGAAACAAAGTTGGTATATGTGACTTTATCACTTTCGACCTTAAGTTGTCATGTGCTTGAGAGAGATGGTTATCAAGGCTACAATCTGTGTTTTTAAATGCTTACAGACTTTGAATGTTGTTTTCCACAATACTTGTGGCCTTACTTTGTTGTTACAACAATCATTTATAGTCACAATCATCGTGACACTTGTCTAAATACTCTCAATTTTGTCCTTAGTATGGACATATGAAATGAAAACACTATCAGTCAACCTTTCTGAATTGTAAGCATACTTCAAAGGTTGCAGGTTTCAAGTTATCCCTGTTGTGACTAACATGTTTGATGCAAATTCCCATTATAGATTATGGATTGATTATTGTCAATCAAACTGGAATATATGGCCTTCTAATCTTTGACTTGTATACCAAAGCATGAGATACAATAATAAGCATGTTCATAATTGCATGCATCATCCCTACTGCTTCTTAACTGATCCGGTATGAATATTTGTGAATCAATGAAACAATACAGATTGGTTACATACTTGACCTTGCAATCAAGGGTTCCTAGTATTGTTACAATCACCTCAACAAATGTTGTAGTTAGCATCAATTTCTTTACTGGTTGCAAGTATATGGATGCCATAGTTCATATTCCTTTGTTGCTATGTATATGCTTGCAGGTTTTCTTTAAAATACAAAGAGCTTGACAAAAATGAAGTATCCTTCATACAATGATTGTCCTGAACATGATGTGTATGCAACTTTTGGGAAAGGTTATTCAACAGAACCCAAACATTCTTACTCCTTCTTAACAGGTCGCTTAAGTTTACCTCAAATATTCAATTTGATTTTGATGAAGAGTCTTTAATATGGTTTGGTCTCCTTCACAATTAACGACTATCTTTGAGATAACTCATTTTGCATACATGGATACTTAGGCTTATTGTAATCAGGGTTTTGTTCAAGCCTTAAGAAAGTATCCTTGAACTAGGTCTGAGGTGAGGTTCCTAGACCTCCTGCCTAATTCTAAGACTCCATTCGGATTTCAAAGGGATGTTGTATTCCTTCTTTAAGCCTTTGGTCCTACAAAAGATGTTGAGGCAACTCTTTGTAGGCTTGATTTGATTGTGGCAGCCTTGGAGTGAGCTTGGTCTATTTCCATATTAGTGAAATGGTACTCGACCCTCTTCTTCCTCAAGTGACCTTAAGTTGCTCAATGAGCTTGAAAAAGTTTTCCACAATTTCCCGGTTCAGTTTAATGTGTCATGGAAATTTTTTTGTCCTACTCTAATACCATGTTAGTTTTTCATGTGTTGTTGAAGATCTTGACAATTATTAACTTTTTATACAAAAATCATATTCAGTAGAAACAACAAGATCTCATAAATCTAACCATGCACAAGGGACACAAGATATACCCTAGGAAAACCCCGAACTCAAGGGAAAAACACATCAAACTTCTCTCTAGAAGAAATTCATCAATTCAATATACAAGAGCACATATCAACACTTAACTTATGGTTGAGAAGGAGCTACAATGGCTTGCTAGGAAAGCTGCCAAAATTATCCCAAATGTCTGCCCTCTGACCATCAAATGCTCAGCCTCTAACTTTGATCAAACACAACCTCAGATCTACCCTTGGATATGCCCTTCTTTTTCACTTGGATCTGCACTTCTTCTGCACCATGAAAACTATCTACAAGAGATACTCAGGTCTATTGCCAATACTGTCCACAAGAAGAACTTGGGTCTATTGTCAGGTCTGTCCACAAAGGAGACTTTCGTATGCTGCCAAGAATGTCACGATTATGCTCCAGAAACATCCTTAGACATGCCCCCAAAAACCAACCTCGGACCTACTGTCAAAGTGCCTCGGAAATAACTCAAAAGTGGCTCGGACTTGCTCCAAATGAAGGTTCGTACTTGCAACTTGTATGATGCCTCAGACATCAGATTAGGCCAAGTTGGTGTATGTTGAATGGGTTGTGGCTCCCCTCTTTTTATAATGATTCAGTCGCTCAAGTTAGGGCTGACCTATACTAGGTTAGCGTCGACCTCATAATTTGTAATTATATTTCTTTTATAATGTTTCTAATGGGGCCAACTTGTACAACTGCCACATTACTATTTGCATTTCACTTTTGCAATATTTCTTCATGATTTTGTTAGGGTCGACTTGTCCTTTTCTTGTTGCTTGGGCGTCCTTGGTGTTGATACTGAGAGGGGTGTGAATCTATATCAAGTACAATTTAAAACCTTTTTCAACTTATACTTAAACCATTCAACTATATCCAATGAGAAATGAACAATAGTATAAGAGTTACACCA
>SNQJ01S0151788.1:18537-34650 GCA_010110895.2 Picea sitchensis
ATGAAGGATAAAATAATTGTTTTTTGTGACCATATGTGTGTGTACAAATAGCCATGGCATCATGGTATGGGACTAAGACAAGTACTTGTTTTTTCATTAATAGCACATAGCATGATAATGTGTTTTCAATATATTATGAGAGAGGTTGTAAATGGACATCATCATAAGCATTCAAAGAAATGAGAGGAATCCATGACATGCAATACATAGTCATGAAGTACATTCATATATGGAGTACATAGTCATGGAAAACGTATATGGAATAAGTTTATTGATCGAAAAGAATTAAAAGTTGTAAAATTGGAAAATCATTCGAGAGTCTTCTTTTTTTTTCATTGTGGCATATGCAGTGTCCTTCATTTTTGCATAATATTTAAACGAGAAGGAGGGTAATATGTGCAGTCCTAAGAATGATGTGATGCATGATATCACTATGAGGGTTAAGCCTTTTCGTTCAACCTTTCCAATGTTTATAGTTTCCTTGGAAAATGTTAAACTTTGGGATTTATGTATAATCAAGGCCCTTGCCATCAAGATTTTGAAGGATTTTTTAGTCTGTCGAAAGAGAGAAGAAGATACGAAAAAGAAGAAGAGAAAGAGAGAAGAAGATAATGAAGGAGAAGAAGAGAAAGAGGGAAAAGAAAAGGAGAAAAATAGAAAAGTTTACAAAAAAATACAAGTCTTGTAACATCCCCACAATAATCACCAGTTTAATTAACACTTAATGTAGATATAATATGTGGCTACGACCAAGCGATGTGTATGTGAAATGTATTTATGAATTTTAATAATAAAATGAGATGCTAGTTTCCAAGGGGACATGGACGGAGATGGGGGACAAATTAATCCACAAGAGAGGGGAGGGTCTAGGTGAATGTCTAAGAGAGAGCTCCAAAGGGGAATTACCGATATCTATTAATTCCACCCACATTCTTGAATTTAATTATTATTATGTATTAAACTTATTCTTTTTATTGAGTGTCCCCAAAGCCAATCATTAAATGTATGTAAGAGGGTGGGTGTGAGGAGTCACATGCCATAGTTATTGGGAGCATGGGGGTTGAGTACAATCATCTTGGGGAAGTGTGTGAGTCAAGCACACAAGCCAAAGGAGAGGAAATTCATATGGGTAGTTACAACAGTTTTAGACAATCAACGTTTCTGCATGAACAACAAGTAGAGAGAAAGAAAGAGAGTCGGGAGCTGGAGAAGCTATGGAGGATGAATTTTGGAGCATGTTCGAGCATATTTGGATCTGGAAACTGAAGACCCAGGTTATCAGGCCTAAAGAGTAAAATTTTGTGTGAGTTGCACTAAAACAACAAGTATTTTTTGTAGATTCTAGTAGTTCTTTCTGGCAGTGAGTTCCCTTCAATTTCTCGGCTGATAGATTCCTAGTTACCTGTGTCAGAGAGACCCTAATAAACAAATGGGATGCATCAGGGACTAAGATCAATGAAGGGGTGCATTCCTTGGGTTGGGTAGGTTGAGAGGAAGACAATTGGTGGAAAATCATGATAGTTATAGGATAACATCAGTGGGTTAAGGGATTTCTGAGCTGTGAGTGGACAATGAGAGACTGCCCTCTTTTGTGGACTACTAGCCTCAGATCAAGGTTGACCTGTTGTTGATATTTGGAACAACAAGTCTACGATTGGGTGGAACGTCTGTCTCAAGTAGTTGGTTGCACAACTGAATTAAAAATAAGTATTTTATTTGTTTATGTGTTTCTTTTCTGAGTTAAATTGATGTGCATGAACTCTATGTATAAGATTGATTTATATGTTGTTGTGTGAGTCATTTGTTGCATTCATGTTTATTTTAGAATAATGTCGATGCATTAATTGAATGGTATCAGACAATAGTTAAATCTGGTTGTAATTTATAGTTGGAAGCTACATGAAATTAGTTAGCAGAAAAATTTCATTTTTATGAGTATTTTGCATGTAACGGACCTCAGTTGGGTTGGGGGATGTTAGAAGTATGGAGCCAAAAACTTGTTTTGGCCATAACATGAGAATTTCAACTTAGATTCAGATGAAATTTAAGGGGTATGTCCGCAATTATGAGGACTACAATAGTGCTAGTGAGGACCACAAGTTAATTTTGCTTCCATTTCCCCAAACAAGTGAATTAATGACTTTTGAAGATCTGGGTCGTGCTTAGTAACCCGAGACCGGAAAATAAATTTTATAGGGAATCCAAAAAGCAGGCATGAAGATACCCATTTGGGATCTTTTAAAAATTCAAAAGGAGTTGGAGTGGAGGTGCCTAAAAAAGGAAAAATCCATTATTCCCAGGCACTTTGTTGGGGATTTCTGAAATACCCAAATGAGGAAAAGGCCCCCCAGATCAGCAATTTAGAAAATTTTATTTAGTCGACATTTCACCTACTCATCAATCTAGACAACTTTTCCCTGTTTAGGAGACAACCATTTTCAGCTAAAAATTCTAAGTTTGGAGGAAAAGAAAAAGGACAAAATTGTCAAATCTAGATTGATGCAGAGGTTGGATGGAGTATCAAATCCTAAATATGAGAGTTGTTGTGTGTTCAAAATAATAAATCCTACTGACGCCAAATATAAAAAAAAAATTACTGATTCCTGACATGTTTTCTATTACATATGGCAGAAGTTATTCTTTGATATTAATTGTACCAGTGAAACAAGTGCAAAAAAAGGGGTGAAATTATTGATTTCAGAGAGCTATAACTTTTCGCTTAGAACTCGGAATCAGGCATAAGTACAGCCATTGGAAAATTGATCCAAAGGAAAACATGACATAAGTATTAAGCTCTCCGAGGAAGCATAATTTTTTTTCATAAAACTGCAATAAAAAGGGCAATTGGACTTTGTGGACCATGCAATTTCTCAATATGAAAGTTTTTCAAAACAATGTCAATTTTGGAAAAACATTTCCAGATGATAGAGGTATATGCCAATGTTGATTTTTGGGTAAGGAAGAGTGTAGATGCTCCTAATGATGACTATGTAGTGGTTTAGAGGTACTTTTGGAAGTGCAATAACCTTGCAATAAAGAGGGACTAAGTTTTTAATAACAAAGTAATTGTTGATGAACATGGGAACATTCAAGGATAGAGTATTATGTCAGGGGCATATTGGAAAGAAGATCATATGTCATGAATAAAGACTATGTGGGTCTGTTGCAGATTTTAATTCCAGGGTCCAATGGACATGGAAGCTGGGTAGAGTTTGTAGAGTTGGTTGAGATAATAAAGAGCTACAGAGGGAAGTGCAGATCTTTAGAGCAGGAAATAAAAGGTTGGTAAGGGATATGGAAGAGTATATCCAAAATTAATATTCAATTGCTACAGAGTCTAAATGACTTGCAAAGACATATCAACATAGATTCTTGCATGAAACATGAATCTAGTAGGTTAAGGATGTCTCTAGTAGGCAAAGGTAGATAAGGAAGACTCCTTCACCTTGAATGTAAAATTCTATTGATGGCAACAAATCTTGCTAGAAAAGAGGGAAATAATCTCATGAGGTGATGAGTGACTCGTGAGATGGGTGAGTCATGTCTATGTGAGAACATAGGAATGCCTCGAAAATAGTTGCAAACCATAAACCAACAACTTATACTTGAAAGTATTCAGAGAAATGCATCCACTTATAAATCATTGTTTGCAGTGGAAGCAAGATATAGGTGCAAGGAATTAAGTGGCTAAAAAAATGAAGGTTCATTCATTTTAAAGGTGACAATGGAGAAATAAAGCAGTGAGTGGTTACTAGATTGCAGTGCTAATGTTGAGTTGAAGTATTGCTTGTACAACATTAGGAATACTTAAAGGTTCAACCAAAATAAATTTGGGGCATGATTGTCTAAGGGGAAGTAGTTGCCAATATGACATATTGGATGGAATTTCAAAAAGACCAAGTTGGACTCGGATGGAAGGTGCTCAACAAGAAGAAACATGGCACGAATGAGCATAATGAGGGCACACAGGGCAGCCATAATCTAAAGGAATTTAAGGGCAATTGTCTACAACGCAAATAAATAAATAAATATGAAATAACTATGCATTGGAGATCATACTAAAACTGATTTCAAATGCATATAGGAAAGATAGGATGCATGTGCACTAGTAGGAATGTTGAAAATGAATGTTTGGTGCATATAGATATGCATTAGTTGTAATACCATGTTTCCCCCAATTTGTAAATATAACTATAATGGCCAAGAGACTATGGAAAACTCAATATGTGTGAATGTTTGATTTGATGGACCTTTGTATAAAATGTCAATGAATGTAAATTTTGTTATTTACTAGAAAATGGATAAGTGTTGCATGACTGTTGGAAGGGGGGTGTACTAAGAAAGACCACGAATGTTGTGAAAAGAGATGGTGAAGGGGACTAGTAATGGTTGTGTTAACCTTCATCAAACCAATACCTTACTGGATTTAATTGCTTAGGACCATAACAGTTCTCTGACCTAGAAATGAATTACAGGTAGGTTGGTAGGTGGGAAGACCTCCTCATGAGTTAATGAGGGGATGGGGCAGAGAACCCATATATAAGGCTTCCAGACCTGACCATGGGCTGGGAATTCAAACCACATACAACCTTGTTGAAAGAGGCAAGAAAGGAAGGTGTAGTGGGCATAGGAAGACCTACGAAGAGTGAAGAGACGAGAGGTGAAGCTCTCAGGTTCAAGGAAGAACTGGGAAATAAGCGTTATGGTCACAGGAAATGGATGAGAAGGTTAGGATACAAGTTGATAAACAAGGTCGGTCCTCCTTGCTTGGTATTGTGTAAACCATTGCCAAGATCCTACGGGAGGAGGAGAGTAACCTCCATCCCTACTGTTGCTAAGCAGGAAGAAAGGATTATGTTGCAGAGCATCGTGGTCTAGCTCGGGGGTGGCTAGTGGTAAATCTATTTGGAGTGACTGAGCCTATGGTTGGGTGGAAACGAGCACCCCTTTCAGCAGTCGCTTCACATTATCTGGCTCTGATAAGTATTTTCCCTGTTTTATGTATTGAACTTGAATAATGAATGAATGTTTGGATTTATACATATGTGTATTTCTACATGACTTCTGTGTGGAATGGTTATGATATGTGTATACCTTCATCTCTTGTGAAGTTACACTTACGAATGATAGTTTGTATGCCCATCTTAGCTCCCGATGCTTCCTAGGTCATAATCTTGTATGATGGCCGAGACAGGAGATATTGTGTCGACCTGAACCTGTCCATCCGAAGAGGATGCCTCTTCCAGACCCCTTGTCGTGCAACCAGAATTCTAGACCAAAGTCCTTAACCATTTCATGGTAAAATATTAGGAAGGATAACAAATTTGAAGCCTTGAGAAGGGTAGGTCTCTTCCTTCAGAAGACGAACGAACGAGATCAATTTAAGAGGACCCATCTGACCAATACCCAGGAACCTTAGGCTAAGCCTAAGGAAGTTATGTTCCCTTGACTTCGGAGCTTCCAAAGTCCGAGACTTTGGAGTATGACCGACCTCATCAGCCTTATACTGGCTTAAGGTAACCGAGAGAGTCAGTTTCCCGTAAAGTTGACCGGCGTTAGGCAGTTCCCCGGGTGGTTAGGTGGACCTACCTGACCAACTAGACTAGGATCCAAAACCCCGAAGGCCGGAGTCGCAAAGGACTCAAAACCATAGATCGAGGGATCCTTCGTGTCCCTTCCCAGTCGTTGATATACTGGGCATGTGTAGCGCTAGCCTCTTTAGTTCGAAGGTCAGGCACTTTGGAAGATAAGAGGAGGTTGCATTGCAACACTCTCGAGTGTCGAATCCCTGAGGTAAACGGAGCCGTAGATCTATAAATCTACGTGGCTGGATCTCGACCATGAGATTTGGGGAATGTTAGAAGCATGTCAGTCTAGTGTGACGTGGTGTAGTAAAATAACCCAGGGTGACGTGGACCCCAACTTGACATGCCCTGTGTCACCCTGACCCCTCCTACGTGTTAGTTCCTAATATGTGTCCACCTAGCCAACGTTGTGGGTGAAATGACCAGGACTCTGGGACTCTGGGACTTCGGGACTTCGGAGGATCAGGGATGTAGTATAGTAGAGAGACCAAATGTTCTGAATGCTGGAGCCACGTGGTGACCTTACGGGACTTCGAAAGTTCGAAACTTCAGGTAGTCTCGTGTGTAGATAGTAAAGAGGCGTGAAGCGTTGGAGCGCCGAAACGTTGAATTCCTCCACAACAGACATAGGAGAAAGAGAATAAGTCCATTCCTGGGATCGGACTGTGGACAGGCTTCCACCGTGGAGGAAGAAACTTGGAAATAACACTTTTAAGGTGGATCCACGTGGTCCTCAACCAATGAACACCCGAAGAAATTCGGGACCTATATCTGTCGGTTCTGGACTTGGTTTTGAGCATGGAGACTGTGGTCGAAAATCTCTGAACGAGCAAAGTGTCGTAGAAACCCCGAATGAAGGGTTTGATCATTTAGGAGAACGAAATTTTGAGGCCCCATCCCTAAGAAAGCTACTCAGGGGTCGGGTGTGTTACAAATTGGTATCAGAGCATGGTTCCAACACTTGGCCTACTTGGGCTCATGGACGAGTTGCGTAAAAACCATATTTAAAGAACTTTAAGGGTGACGCCCTACCTTACCTCTTTCCTAAAGAGTTTGGTTAAACTTTCACTAAAGAAAAGAATGAAACCTTCTTCTGTGTGTGTGTATTTAAGAAATGTGAACTGTGTGTTGTTCGTAAACTAATATATTGTTGGCTAACAATCAGTTTTTTGTTAGCACTCAAGCAGTTAGTGAATCACGGGAAACTACAAGCATAAAGGATGGTGACGCGCCATGAAGTGGGGGATGGATCCAACAATAGAGACTAAGAGTCTGACGAAAGGAGGGCGGTGGAAACCCCTCCAGATCTTGCTGAAACTGTAAGGAGCCTCATGGCCGAATTACACAGTTTCAAGGCCGACAACGAGAGATTGATAAAGGAGAAAGAAAAGCAAACATAAATTAATGCAGTCTTGCTGCAGAGATTATTTGACATACAAAGACAACTACAACATGGACCTGCAACCATTCATGTGGACCTACGACATATGAAGAGAAGTCTAAGTCCACTTGAGATAGGAAAATGTGGTCTCATAAGTGGACACACTAGGAGGATTACTTTGAGGGAGGTCCAACCTGGAGACAGGGGACACCCATCGGGAGAATCCTCTGGGAAGGAAACTAACAACTCAGAGGGATATTCTAGTAGCAAAACTAGCTCACATTCTCAAAGGAAAGGGAAGAAGCGAAAGCATTCCAAAATTCATGACCCTGACGAGTTCAAGAAAGACAAACCACCCTCTTTCAATGGAGATATTGAGAAAGGGGAAGATGCAAAATCTTGGCTATTTGGTTTAAAGAAGTACTTCAGATTCCATGACTACTCTGAAAACTTGAAGGCTCGAATAGCCATCTTCAACCTGAATGGAAAAGCTTCCATTTGGTGGGAAGACCTTAAGAATATGAAAGGAATCTGTGAAGAGGACTTATTATGGAAACAGTTTGAAAAAAACTTCAAGAAGAAGTATCTATCAGAGAAATACTTTGATGGGAAGACTAAGGAGTTCTATGAACTCAAGCTAGGACAACTCACCATAGAGGAATATGTTAATAAATTCCTTGAGCTACTGAGGTATGTGCCCTACAAAAAGGATGAAAAGGTAAAAGTGCAACGATTTATCAGTGGGTTACCTCAGACCTACCGAAACAGGATTGAGTTTGATGAGCCTAAGACCTTAGAAGACACTATCCAGAAGGAAAGATATTGTTATGAACAATTCGAGAGTTAGACAAAACCTAGCGAGGATTGGAAGAAGAAGAACGGTTCAGAATTCAATAAGAAAGGATCCAAATCCTCAATATTTAAGAACTATAGGAAGGACTCTAGGATAAGCCTCCCTGCTAGAAGTGTATATCAGCAAAATTTCCCCTCCCAGAGTGGAAATAAACCTTTTGGAGCAACCCTAGGAAAGACAGATAACCCAAAGAAGGAACACTTGAAATGCTGGGGTTGTGGAGAAGAACATCTACTGAGGGATTGTCCACACAGACAACAAAACAGTAGGAGAGTTTACACCATCCAAGACGCTACCACCATCAATGATGTGGCTAGGAGTATGCCACAGATTTATGCAGTCGTGGATAATAAACAAGTTGACCACCAAGATTCAGTGGTGGACATGGAAGGTATGATCGCCAACCATCTAATTTCTATTTTAATTGACCATGGTTCTAATTTGAGTTATGTGACCCCTCAGACTCTTGATAAGTGTAAACTGCAACTAGTTAGGCATGTTAATCCATGGTTGGTACAACTAGCCACTGGAACCAAAAGAAAAGTAGCAGAGGTCATACCAGCTTGCCAATTCACTATGGATGGATTGCCCACCCAAGCTACCCTTAACATACTTCCCCTAGGATCTTATGACATGTTGATTGGTATGGACTAGTTAGCTGCATATAAAACTAAGTTGGATTGTTACCATAAAAC
Source organism: Picea sitchensis (assembly GCA_010110895.2). Lineage (NCBI taxonomy): Eukaryota > Viridiplantae > Streptophyta > Pinopsida > Pinales > Pinaceae > Picea > Picea sitchensis. The sequence goes on from SNQJ01S0151788.1 coordinate 27,052, forward strand.
CTTAGAATGTGTAAATGAAGAATGGGGAAAGATAACCCTCCAAGGGATTTAGAAGCATGTCTCAGTCAGACGAATATCAACCCTTCAAATGAAAAAGTATTGCAGAAAGGGATGTCCTCTATATGCAATACATGTGTTGGAATTTGTTGAGGATGGCAGACCAAACCTAGAGGACCACCCCATACTAATAGAGTATAGAGATGTGTTTCCAAAGAGGTACCGAGTCTACCTCCGAGAAGAGACATTGACTTCTCGATAGAACTTGCACCAGGAGCAGTGTCAGTGTCTAGGACACCCTATAGGGTGAGTACACCTGAGATATTTGATCTCCAGATACAACTAAAGGAAATGATGGAAAAAGGATATATCCAACCCAGTGTGTCTCCATGGGGAGCACCGGTCCTATTTGTGAAGAAGAAAGATGGTACACTTCGATTGTGCATAGATTATAGACAACTCAATAAGACATACATAAAGAACAAGTACCCCTTACCAAGAATCGATGACTTGTTCGACCAATTAAGGGGTGCTTCCATTTTCTCAAAGATTGAAATGGATATCATCAAGTCCGAATCAAGGATGAAGACATCCACAAAACAACCTTTAGGACAAGGTATGGTAACTATGAATTTGTGGTGGTGCCATTTGGATTAACCAATGCCCCTACCACTTTTATGTGCCTAATGAATAATGTACTCAGAAAATTCGTAGACAGATTTGTATTGGTTTTCATTGGTGATATCCTAATATACTCCAATAACAGAGAGGAGCATGAAGAACATCTTAGACTTGTACTTCAAGTACTAAGAGAGCATCAACTCTATGCTAAGTTTAGCAAGTGTGACCTTTTCCAGAAGCAAGTCCATTACTTAGGCCATGTTATTTCTAATGAAGGAGTGGTAGTAGACCCTGACAAGATCATATCTATTATGGAATGGCTTGACCTAAAGGATGTATCTGATATCATATCCTTTATGGGCTTAGCAGAATATTATAGAAGGTTTATAAAAGGATTTTCCAAGATTGGTTTCCCAATCACTGGCCTTCAGAAAAAGGGGGCTAAATTCACTTGGACATCAGAATGTGAAGAAATATTTCAAGAACTGAAATACCTTCTAACCCATGCACCCATGATGAAGATTGTAGACCCTGATATCGACTTCCTCGTATGCACAGATTCCTACAAGGAAGGACTGGGAGGATTCCTTATGCAAGAAGAACGTGTAGTTTGCTACGAATCCATAAAATTGAATGAGCATGAGATCAATTATGTGACCATGATCTAGAGTTGGTTGCCATAGTGCATGCTTTAAAAATGTGGAGGCATTACCTCCTGGGTAGGAGATTTATACTTATGACATACCATTGTGGGTTGAGGCACCTGTTTGATCAACCAAAACTCAATGCTAGACAAGCTAGGTGGAGGGCTCTCCTTAGTGAGTTTGATTTCAAAATCAAACACATCAAAGGAAAGGAAAATAGGGTGATTGATGCCCTTAACAGGAGTATGAAAATGATTCACCTGGAAGCGGTGAGCACTTGTGAAACGGATGTCAGGGAAAGAGTCAGGAATGCACAAGAAACAAATGCATTCTTCAAGACCGTGACATCGTACCTAAAGACAGAGCCCACATGGCTAAAGTATGAAGGCTATCAGATGTTGGATGGAGGTCTGTTGACTTACAGAAATAGATTGTATATCCCAATTTGTGACGATTTGAAGAGGTTCCTAATGGACGAACTGCACAAGAGACCATACACTGGTCATCTAGGTTATCAAAAAATGATTATGACCACTAGAAAACAATTCTATTGGCCTGGATTGAAAAAGGACATAGCTTAATATTTAGCTAAATGTCTAGAATGCCAACAAGTTAAGTCAGAACATCAGCACCCAGCAGGGTTGTTGCAACCTCTACCAATTCTGGAATGGAAATGGGAGACCTTTTCTATGGATTCATCATCGGATTACCAAAATCGGCCAGAAAGAATGATGCCATCATGATAGTAGTGGAAAAGTTGAGCAAGTACGCTCACTTCATTCCTGTCGAATCGACTTGCAAGGCGATAGATATTGCCAACATCTTCATGAAGGAGATATTCAGACTACATGACATGCCTAGGGACTTTGTATCTGATAGAGATACAAAGTTCAATTCAAGCTTTTGGAAATCCTTGATGGATGGTTTTGAGACTAAATTATTGTTTAGCACAACCTATCACCCTCAAACCAATGGACAGACATAAATAATAAACCAGATATTAGAAGACATGTTGAGGATGCATGTAATGCATCAGCCTAAGAAGTGGGAAGACTACCTACCATTGGTATAATTTTCCTACAACAACAATTATCAAGAGTCACTGAAGATTATCCCTTTTGAAGCCCTATATGGTAGACCGTGCAAGACTCCAGTCAACTGGAGTAATCCAATGGATAGAATTATAATCAGACCCGACATGCTGAAAGAAATGGAACAAGAAGTGATTCAGATAAATAAAAATATGAAAATTTCTCAAGATAGACATAAAATTTACGCCGACAGAAAGAGAACTCCCAGAGAGTTCAAGACAGGAGACCATATCTATCTCAGAGTTAGGCCCAGGAAGAGTTCCCTGAGAATGGGAGCTTGTGCCAAGATGGCACCTCGCTATTGTGGACCCTTTGAAGTCTTAGATAGAGTGGGACATGTAGCCTATAGGCTAGCACTCCCTCCTACAGTAAAGGCACATAATGTTTTCCATGTTTCATTATTGAAGAAATATGTACATAATTCCAATCATATAATTGACTGGTCTGTGATCCAGGTGGATCTGGAGGCAGAATTTCTGCCAAAACCTCAATGCATGCTGGACAGGAAGGAAACCCCACTCAGAAACCAAACCATTGCACAGGTCAAGGTGCAGTGGAAACACTTTGGCCCAGATGAAGCTACGTGGGAAATGGAGGATGCCATGAGATAGGCATATCCCTTTTTGTTCACTTATGTATATACAGAGCATGTTGACATATAGAACATCAAGGATGATGTTCCTTTAGGGGGGAGGGAATTGTAACACCATGTTTCCCCCAGTTTGTAAATATAAATATAATGGCCAAGAGACTATGGAAAACTCAATGTGTGTGAATGCTTGATTTGATGGACCTTTGTATAAAGGGTCAATGAATGTAAATTCTATTATTTACTAGAAAATGGATAAGTGATGTATGACTGTTGGAAGGGGGGTGTACTAATAAAGACCATGAATGCTATGAAAAGAGATGGTGAAGGGGACCAGGAATGGTTGCGTTAACCTTCACCAAACCAGTACCTTACTGGATTTAATTGCCCAGGACCAGAATAGTCCTCTGACCCAGAAATGAGTTACAATCGGGTCGGTAGGTGGGAAGACCTCCTCAAGAGTTAATGAGGGGATGGGGCAGAGCACCCTTCTGTAAGGCTTCCAGAATTGACCACGGCTTAGGAATTCGATCCACACACAACCTTGTTGAAAGATGCAAGAAAGGAAGGTGTGGTGGGCAGAGGAAGACCTGCGAAGAGTGCATAGATGAGAGGTGAAGCTCTCAAGTTCAAGGAAGAACTGGGAGATAAATGTTTTGGTCATAGGAAATGGCTGAGAAGGTTATGATACAAGATGATAAACAAGGTTGGTCCTCCTTTCTTGGTATCGTGTAAACCATTGCCAAGATCCTGCGGGAGGAGGAGAGTAAACTTCGTCTCTACTGTTGCTGAGAAGGAAGAAAGGATTTTGTTGCAGAGCATCGTGGTCTAGCTCGGGGGTGGCTAGTGGTAAATACCTTTGGAGTGACTGAGCCTATGGTTGGGTGGAAACGGGCACCCCTTTCAGTAGTCGCTTCACGTTATCTGGTTTTGATAAGTATTTTCCCTGTTTTATGTATTGAACTGGAATAATGAATGAATGCTTGGATTTATACATATGTGTATTTCTAAATGACTTCTGTGTGGAATGGTTATGATATGTGTATACCTTCATCTCTTTGTGAACTTACAATTCTTACTGATAGTATGTATGCCTAGCTTATCTCCTGAGGATTCCTGGGGCATAAGCTTGTATCACGGTCGACACAGGAGATATCGTGTCGACCTGAACCTATCTGTCTGAAGAGGATGCCTCTTCCATACCCCTTGTCATGTGACCAGAATTCCAGACCCAATTCCTTAACCATTTCATGGTATAATCTCAGGAAGGATAGCAAAGTTGAAGCCTTGAGAAGGGGAGGTCTCTTCGTTCGGAAGACAAGCGGATGATATCCGTTCGAGAGGACCCATCTGACCAATACCCAGGAACATTAGGATAATCCTAAGGAAGCTATGTCCCCTTATCTTTGGAGCTTCGGAAGTCCAAGACTTCGGAGTATGACTGACCTCACCAACCTTATACTTGTTGAAGGTAATCGGGAGACTCGATTTCCCGTAAGGTTGACCTGTGTTAGGCGGTTCCCCGGGTGGTTAGGTGGACCTGCATGACCAACTAGACTGGGATCCAAAACCCTGAAGGTCAGAGCCGCAAAGGAATCAGAACTGTAGATCGAGGGATCCTTTGGGTCCCTTCCCAATCATTGATATACCGGGGATGCGTGGTGCTAGCCCCTTTAGTTCGGAGGTCGGGCACTTCCGGAGATAAGAGGAGGTTGCATCACATCACTCCTGAACATCGAATCCCTGAGGTAACCAGAGATGTAGATCTATAAATCTATTGGCTGGATCTCAACCGTGAGATATGGGGAATGTTAGAAGCCTGTCAGTCTGAGGTGACATGGTGCAGTAACATCACTCAGGGTGACGTGGACCCCAACTTGACGTGCCCCATGTCACCCTGACCCCTCCTACGTGTTAGTTCCTGAAACATTTCCACCTAGCCAACGTGGTGGGTGAAATGACCGGGACTTCGAGAGTCCGGGACTTCGAGAGTCCGGGACTTCGGGAGTCCGGGACTTCGGTACTTCGGAGGATCGGGGAAGTAGTATAGTAGAGAGACCAAACGGTCCGAAGGCTAGAGCCACGTGGTGAGCTTAGGGGACTTCGGAAATTTGGAACTCCGGGTGGTCTCGTGCGTAGATAGTAAAGAGGTGTGAAGTGTCGGAGCACTGAAACATCAAGTTCCTCCACAACGGACATAGGAGAAAGAGAGTAAGTCTAGTCGTGGGATCAGACTGTGGATGGTGTTCCACCATGGAGGAAGGAACTTGGAAATAACACTTGTAAGGTGGATCCACATGGACGTCGTGTGGTCCTCAACCAATGGACACCCAAAGAACTTCAGGAGCTATATCTGTTGGTTCCGTACTCGGTTTTGAGCATGGAGACCGTGGTCGGAAAACTCTGAATGAGTAGAGTGTGGTAGAAACCCCGAATGAAGGGTTTGATCATTTAGTAGAACAAAATTTTGAGGCCACATCCCTAGGAAATCTACTCAGGGGTCGGGTGTGTTACATTAGTGCACATGAGAATGTGGGGAAATGCATGTGTTATTCTTGTAGACTACAGGTAGTCTACTATTATATATGAAACAATGATGCTATAATATTTGAATGTGACTAATGATGGATTATGTATCGATGAAAAACTCATAGGATGGTTGAAAGTGTTGATGATGTTGTCTCTACATATGACAACCATCCATATGAAGACAAAACGAGGATGATAAAATGATGATCAATAGGTTGGTGAGGAGAGACTGTGAACTTCTATGATATACCATTTGATCATATAGTATCAAGTAATTGATAACAACTATGAAGGCATGCATTTGGTTTCTTATGATGCATAATACCGAAGGGAATGGAGGTAACAATTCCCTTAGTCAGAATTCAATATTTTATTTTTTGTGTATTATGAGCATGACATTCCATTAGATGTGGTAAAGACAGAGGGCCTTGAAAACATATAAAGGATATTCAATGTTTGAATTAAATCATGTGGATTTAATAGCATGTTATGATATATTGGTTATTAGTTCATAACCAAGGTAGTCAAGAGATATACTCCTATGATAGAAATGGATGCCAACAAGGCTAGCCATGTGTGAGACTATGTTGTGGTTGGCTATGGAAGGGCTATAGCGCCATATAAGTGATCAATGGTCTTCCTACTTATAATTGTTGTTTGGACTGCAACCTCTTTGTCGACATTGAAGAACACTAAAGGATTAAATTCTTAGTGTTGTGTATCATTTGAAGAGGAAGGTATCCAAATGATCGATAAAATAACAGGAAGATTCTAGATGATGTGTCAAGGAGTTGGCTAGACCTTCCAACTCACCATGGAGGAATACATTATATGGATATGTGGTATTCCAGAGTCTATGCAAGGATGCGTTGCAGAGATGTGGTCATGGATATTCGCACATTGGCAATGTTTGATTACAATGTAGCTTGGTATATTGATAATGCATAATGAATGATAGTTTCATTCCATTTAATATGGATAATAGATGGAAGTGATTGAATTGTTGGTAAGATACAATTATGAGATAATTAGTGAGCTATTGAAATGTGAATTAAAAGGATAATGTTCATGAATATTGACAACATGTTTGGCTGAATGAAAGTTGAGAAAAAATGTAGGAAGAATGGTCTCGAGTATGGAAATGGTGTAAGCTCATAAGGAAGACCAATGCATGCTGTTGTAAAAGCCAAACATTATGAGAATAAATCTCATATTGGGAAATTTGAATTTCCTTATGAAACCAATTTGAATTAATAAGTTAAATTGTTATGATAGTATCTCATGATGATTGTATGCATGTGGTACATATGAGATGATGTATATTGAATTTGAAATCTTGGGGATAAGGCTATTGTTAGGAAACTGGAACCCTATGATTGCCGCTAGGTACAAATTGCTAGTGGGAGCCTGGTAGTAAGTTTGTGTTCTCCTTGCATGAGAACACCTTGGAAAATGATGGATCATATGAGGGATTGTGTAGTAGATAAGGGATTCCTAGTCCTGGAGGGTGAGTATATAAAGGAAGATGCAACTTATGAATGCACATGGAATGGTGGATGGAATCATGAGGGTGTGTTGGGAAAAGGACAATGATTTGAATTCTTGTCCGTGGTAGCTTTGTGAAGCACTTGACAAATATACAAATAAGTATTAGACTATGATTGAAAACTTAATTTGAATACATGTCTATATTTTGGAGTTGATAACTCTTGTGAATAAGATAATTGTTATATGATAATGGCTATAACATGTATATTTCATGATGGGTTGTATAGGAACAACTGAAGAATGAAGACATGAACTAAGTACTTGGAAAGAAGAGTAACAGAAGTAAGTGGAGCTCGGGGACAAAGGCATGCAATGAGTAAAGTCCAAGTGGAATTATTGTAGCTCAGAAGAAGCAAAGTGGAGCTAAAGGATGCAATGCGGGAGGTACATTTGCAACTATTTGAAAGTTTGGATATTTTGTTATCACAATTAGAGTTCTTAGAGCCACAACTCTAAGACTTCCTATCCGACCTTGTGCTGGAGCACTGGAGGGAAGTGGTATAGATTGAGGTATTTTGGTGAAGAAAAGGGGGTACACTTCCTTGGGTTGTGCAAGTTGAGGGGAATGAGAGTCTGTTGG
>SNQJ01S0151792.1:0-21610 GCA_010110895.2 Picea sitchensis
AATCCCATATTACATTGTAATATGGCATTACCATATTACAATGTAATATGGTAATGTCATATTACAATGTAATATGGTAATTCCATATTACACTGTAATATGGCATACAATATGGTATACCATATTACAATGTAATATGGTAATACCATATCTCATGTAATTTTATTTTTTTTAAACTTAAATCCATCGTCGCAATATCGACGATAGTTCGTCAAAAACAAATTTTGTATTTTACCACAACCGTTGCAATAGCGACGAAAGTTCGTTGCAATTTGCCAAGAATTTTCGTCGCACATACAACATCTGCATCGTAAGTTTGGTCTTGAGATGTATTTTCGTCGATATTGCCACAGATTTTCGTCGCAAGTTGCAATGGTTTTGCGTCGCACATTCAACATCTGCATCGTGAGTTATTTGCTTGGCAAAAACTTTCGTTGCAATTGCGAAGAATTTTCGTCCTAATTGCCACACTTCTTCGTTGTTATTATGGCATAATTTCGTCGTAATTGCGACAATTCATAGGGTTAACCGATCTTGAAGGTGGTGACACATGGAGCGCTTATTTCCTTGATGTTTCCACACACACCTGGATTGTGGATATAGCGACGAAATTATTCCGATGAAAAAGAATTTGGCTTTCGTGGAAATTGCAACGGACAAGTGTGGATCGTCGCAAATTTGGTCATATGTATTAGTGTTATCTCTTTAACACAAATTACTTCTTTAATGCAACTTGAAAACTAATAAATATTTTGTCTGAGTGAAAATGAATTAGTAACCATCAATCACATGAAATGGACAGAGACACAAAATATTTATGAGGAAACCCATAAAGGGAAAAACCTCTTCTTCTTCTTGTGGATGTAAAGAAAGAAAGCTACTTCAGATACATCAAATTTTGTCTAAGAAACTACTTAGATGAGGCTACTACCTCCTTATCTTCAGCACCTACTGAAAGATAGCTTCTACTGCCTGAATGCAAGCTTCAACTTGCAATGAGAAGGTTAGTCTCCCTAGCTCCTCCCTTCCTCCCTTAGTACGGGCTTCAACCTATTTCAAACACTCTTCTTAAACTGTCAATATCCTTTTGTCAATTTCTTTCTGTGAAAACAAACTTGTAACCATCAATTCCATCTTTGCCAAACCTGTTATTGTTTTCAACCCACACGCATCTTACTCACATGCAACTCTTTTCATACTCTATTAATGCCAAAACTGATCAACTCAATATGCTCATGATTACTCTGTTATAAATCTGGAAATCAAATCTGTAGATAATCTTCATTGCAATAAATAATGACCTCAATGTATATTTGAATTACAAAGACAACCTTTAACTATTTAATGCATTTACCTTAGATGTAATTACTCAATCAATCAAGCGTTTCATACCTATATTCTAGATCTATATTAGAGTTTATTCACTGTAAAAACAACCATACAATCTACAACATCATAGTGTACCTCTTCTTTCTGCATTTCTCATTTAAGGAGAAAATCAACTATTAACCTATGGACTTTTCACAGTCAAGAAACCAAACACATACCTCTACACTTTCTAACTATCTCAAACACATATACCCCTGCATTTTCCTTCCAGCAAATGAATAATGGAGTTCCAGGTAAAAACATTTTTGAATCTCTGCGTTTTTCTTCCTGCAAAATGAATAATGGAGTTCCAGGTAAAAACGTTTTTGAATCTCTACGTTTTTCTCTTCAACAAATGAGCAATAGAGTTCCAAGAAAAGAAATTTTTGAATCTCTACATTTTTCTCTTCGGCAAATGAGCAACAGAGTTCCAAGAAAAAACATTTTTGAATCTCTACGTTTTTCTCTTTGGCAAATGAGCAACAGAGTTCCAAGAAAAAACATTTTTGAATCTCTACATTTTTCTCTTCGGCAAATGAGCAACAAAGTTCCAAGAAAAAATGTTTTTGAATCTCTATGTTTTTCTCTTAAAAAACCATCATTGAGTTCTTGAACACACTCAGTTCTCTCTGTGTTTATCTTTCTCTTACCAAGATCGGAAATTTCATCAGGAAGTGTTTTTATTAGTTGTTGTAGCTGTCAACGTTAACTTTTGTCTTACTTATCTGGCAAACTTCCTTAACATATGATCTTTGGTGATATAACTTATAGTGCACTTGTACTTGCCTCTTTAACTAAGTCTTTGACCACCTGTTCATTTGGTTAATTGAGTTGCTATTCCAACTAATGAAAATCAAACTCTTACTCATAAATGAAATAATGAGAAGTTCGACATCAATGGAAATAATGCCCATTCACTCTGTGCAATCTGGCCAAGAGCATCTACCTCAGGTGAAACTTCATCTTCTTTGCAGGTGTTGCTAAAAGGGCTGGTAGTTAGGGTTTTGTTGGTGAGATGTTGAAGCATTGAACCATGGGTCTACCCATGTGCCAACAAATGGTTCTGTTGCTAGGACATGAAACTGTCATTGCTAGGAACTGAAGAAAAGAGAAATCTTTGTCTGTAGATCTATTGCTTTAGTGTGCAGTATTCTACTTGACTTGTGAATCTATATGCTAAGAAAAGAAATCATATCTGAAGAAAAGAGGTAAGATCTTAAAGATTTGTGCTCTGATAAAGGTAAGATAAGTGAAAAATTTTCTTTCGAAAGAATGGATCTAGGTATGTTTGATAGATTTTGTCCTAGTCTGAAAACTAGGTCACAACTAGAAGAAAGAAGATTTGATATGAATAGATATGATAGAACTAGTGAAAGATATGTTATTACTATGCATAGAAAAAATGTTTGGACTAACAAATGGATGCAGGATCCTAGAAAGAATTTTTTGAAGATCCACCACTATGATCCCAGTGCGCAAAACAAGAAAGGTTGGGGATCGTTCAAGAGAAAGAGAGGATTGACTCTTTGTTATAATTGTGGAAGACTGAGACATATTGCTAAGGAATTCCCTGGTCGAGGTCCTATTTGCATTTGTTGTAAGGCTACTAGACATGAAGTTATGGATTTCCCTCGAATGATTACCAAAGTTGAAAAGATGAACATGGGACAAAAAGACCATGAGGAAGGTCAAGAGACTAAGAATATGCTCAAGAACCAGAAAGAATCAGAGACTATATTATTGCAGATGAAAGAAACCCTGAATGATCAAACAGAAATCAACTTATCAGAGGTCTTAAAAGAGAAAGAGTGCATAGAAACAAGAATATGAGACTTCGTCATAGACTGTGTTCTAGATGAGGAAACATAGATGAATATCATGACAGAAAGAACTTGGGAAATTTTGGGAAAGCCTACTATGGTTCCTTCATTGGAAGGAATAGGATTGTCTAAAGAGAAGATGATAACCCTATGTAGAACACTTATCCAGATACCTATGATTTTTCATGGAACTTCGACAGAAGAAGAATTTGAGGTCATGAAGTTTGTTGAGAACAACACCCCGTTTTCTATTTTGCTAGGAAAAACTTGGGTTGAGAAAGATCAGATACAAAGGAAACAAGAAAAGAAAACTTTAGAACAGAAAAAGAAATAACTAATATATTTCATGGCTAGGAGAATAGTGCACTTACTAGAAGAACAGGAGGACAATTTGAAGCTACTAAGGACCAGAGACCTAGCTGTCAAAGTTGAAATAACACAGGAAGACTTGAAACCCTTGTCCATACAGGAGAGTAGAACACCTACCCCAGAAAGAGAAGAAGTATTACCCTCGAACCCTATGAAAGACCCTCCATAGTGAAAAGTTACTATGCTAAGAGGAGATAAAAACAATAATGGAAAGAGAAAACCAGTGACTCAAATCACATGAAAGAAAGCTAGAAATCTCAGCAAGAAGAAAGAAAAGTTAAAAAAATTGCAGGAAGTTCCAAAGAGGACTTCGCAGAAGGAAGGTTTGCAGAACTGGAACTTCACCAGGATATCAGAACAGCGTAGATTGGCACTTCGCCACGATTAATCAATATGATTGTTGGATGCATCGCTACTGTTAGAACGATGTTCCAAAACGGCTAGAAACACAGTTATTGACGAAACGTTCGCCATTGGACCATTGGGACTGCGCCATAATGGATGGAATTGCATTAATTGAGGCCTTTTGGAAGAGTTTGTTACAACATTATCTATTTATCCCGTCGAGCGTTGCACCGAGAACACTTTTGACAATTGTGATTATCCAAGCCCACAGAGAACTAGTTGCTTCCACGCAGTGCCTATTGAGAGTTTGCCACCCATTCTGTTACATTGAGTGTTTTCTCACCGACCTGAGATATCTAATCTCAAGCGTGCATGTCGGACGACATTAGCGTAGTAGAAAAGATTGTCGAAGAGATCCTAATAGACCTCATCGCTGAGAAGGTGAGTTCTGCGGGCATACAAGCTTCATCGACGCAAGGATTGGAAGTATCCCCGTTGACTACGCAGCGTCGATCTAGCTGACCTGCTGCTGAGAAACGTAGAAAACATCGTGATGACTTAGAAAATGAGAAGCTCATCCCATCTATCCTGCCCAACTATATCCCACCTCTAGCTGGCGCGATTAGTCGTGACATTGTTCTGAGGGACTTCAACTACACCTTGATCATTGCATACGTCCCGAAGGGGATACGCGTAGTTGGACTATAGTTGGGACAGATTATGACCTTGAAGATCAGTGACTTCAACTTGGGAGATCACAAGAACCATGGCATGCTTTCCCCACATAAGTATTTGACCAAGAACAAGGGGATGAAGTCGAAGATCATCTGCCATCCATGGACCATGGACATCGTGGGGTCCACCATCCTAAATGTAATGAAGATACCCCACTTTGGAGGGCATCAGGAGGTTAACATGTGCGTTAAAATCCTATTATCTTGCTTCCATGGCGGTTATTTGTGGTTGGACAGATGCATCACCGTAGATCTAGTGTTGATCCATCAGATCGCCAGATTAAGCATGCAAGGACCAGACCCACAAGAATTTTATCTAGGGAAGGCTACAGATCGCGCCTTGGCACAAAGAATCAAAGACACCTATGGAAATGTGGAGAAGGGGAATCAAGGCTACAAGGTAGCTTCCATCTAGAATGGCGTAGTGCACCTAGCATGCCATTTGATCGCTGGTAATATAGTAAGGAAGAACAGACCCATGTAGGTCACGGGGTTCGTTGTTGACCTCGCGGGAAAATGCATTGAAGGACTATAAATGAACTGGGCGAGCTACCTCGTCAACCAGATAGAGAAATATTGTCTCGAAGCTCAGGATCAAGGATATGAGTTCCATTTCAGATGGTTTTTTATCCTCATCGCCTTCATTACTTGGGAGATGCTGGAAGGAGCGACCTTTCCCTGAGATTGATCCGTCTAAACACCTCGCTATGAAGTTCACTATGCTCTGGTACACGAGAGACATGGCTAAACAATGGCAGTCAAACGCAGTGTTCCACACCTATTACATGCAGTTGAAGAGGGCTATTGAGTCTTTCCCTCATATGACGCCAAACACCCTGCACAAGTTCAGGCCATTTGTAAAGTTCTATGCAGATAGACATTTTATTTATATCACTGTGCACGAAGACGAGCATAAAGAAGAGCTTAAATCCTACTATAAGCTCACTGAGGAGGACATGGAAGAAATAACTAAGGAATGGCCCACAGAGCTCCTTATACCAGTTGACCAGGAAGAACTGTCTGACCCCAACCTCATCAGCAGTCTTGTGGTCACTCGCGAAGAATATGATGCACCCAGCAGTAACAGAAGGAAAAATAAGAAAGAGGTACAGGAGTCTAACAACGCATCATAAGAGACTGCTTCGAGGTGACAAAGTAGAGAAGGAAGAGAATGATGGGAAAGAAGACAAACCAAAGTAGGGAGAAGTAACACCACCTAGGGATCCCCTTGATGAAGCTGAGACATCCAAGAAAAGAAAGGATTCCCCCACGAAACCTACATCGCGGAAGAAGTCAAAATCCAATAAACTTCCATTTTAGATTGTGCTAACGGTGGATGACATCGACCTCATCATCATCATTGTGTCAGATACCTCAGAGGATATTCTATAGTGCAGCAAAGAAAAATAGGAAACCATGTATGATAGGATTGCAGCAGAGTTGAAAGGGGTACAACAATCCCTCTACTCCATCCACGCAGTGTCTACTGCACCACCGTCATCAAAAGGAGTAGAGTTGGGAGATGAGCCTGCCTAGCTACACATATTAGTAGACTCGATAGAATCTCACCTTCATCATGCCCAAGAGGAAACAGAGTAGGCCACAGAGGCCCTGAAGAAAGAAAAAGAGGAAGCCATAGAGCAACAACGGGTTGCATAGTAATAAAAAGATGACATCCAAGCAAAGTTTGCAGAGGATAGAACGCAGATCCAGAAGGAGAAAGAAGAGTTGCTCATAGAGCATATTGGATTTAAAGAAGCAATCACTAGAGAACTTCACTCTATGACGGGCTTAGAATAGATGGAAGAACACCCAGTGGAGAGTCGAATGGCGAATCTTGTTGAAGCCATTCAGTATCTCCAACAAAGAGTAGCAGAACTAAAATTACAAGCAGTGCCAAGCACTCTATAGGAAGTGCAAGACCAAAGGGAAGAAACTGCTCGGAGTGCAGTCCATAGAATCAAGGCATTGGCCTTAGAATGCAAACAGCTCAGTAGTCAAAGTGTGCAGACCTACGAGCGCCTTGTAGAGGACCCTGAACTAAGGACACTGGAGTCACAACTCTAGGAGGCAAAGCAGCAAGCAGCAACAGTGCAAGCACAGTTGAAGCCATTGTCAGTGGTCGAGAGAATGAAAAGGTCCCAAGAAAAGTGCAAGCTTCAGCAACAGGTCCATGCCATCTAGAGCAAGGTCATGGAAGTGACTCAGACGCTCCAGCCAATGAAAGATGAAGCTTGCACACTTTTTGAGGAAATTGAAGGACGAGGTGAAGAACTAGAACAAGTGGTCACCTTAGTTGAATAGCAATTGGAAGGACCTGTGACTGATAAATTTATCCAGGAGTTCATCGAACACGAGGCTCTGGTGAAGAAATAAGTCAAGGTAGCTCGAGCCAAGATCAAGACCTTTGAGGTAGAATTACCCAGATCAGAGTGACTTGGTATGAGTCACAAGTGAGTGTTAGGGGCATGTTTCCCTTGACCAAGTTTTGTGGAAATGTTGGTCATGTTTGACCAATTTTGGGACTTCGACAGGCTGATCGAAGACAAAGAAGAGATCACAGGATCTTTCCCCCCTTTTGCAGACTTTTTGGGTTTTGGGTTTATGTAACGGGTATGGGATGTCATCCCATGGGTTTACCCATGCTTAGGCCCTTTTGTAATGTATAAATAGAAAGTTAGGCGATGTAAGTAGAGGCGGTGTGGTGCTAAGTGCTATATTGTGTTGAGTGCAAGTAGTTGGATCTATGTGATTGAGTTATCTTTGTGCATATTGTGTGTTGAGAAATTGCAGAGATAAGTACAAGTGACTGTAAAGAGGCTTTGTGTTATAACCTGACTCGGGGAAGGAGGATCTGGAGAGGTGCGCACAAATATCCTATCCTATGCAGAGTGGGTTTTGATGCTCTGTGCATGTAGGGAGATTGACAGAAGATAATAAAGAATACAAAGAGTTGGTGGACGTAGCCCCACATTGGGGGTGAACCACGTATATCCTGTATTATGGTTGCTTTGTGTGATTGATGTCATTTATGCTTAGTGTTGTCATATTTATGTATGTTAGATGCATCTGATATAGTATCTTAGTGCCAAGTAATGTGAATGAATACTAGATATGATCTATTTCTATATGCTAAGTGCCTGGAGGTGTTAGATCTTGTTGAATATTGCATTGCTATGTAATTAGGGTTTTACCTGCGATGTGAATAAGGGATAAATACTAATGAATGTTAACTGCTAAGTGCTCTGTTAAGTATTGTAAGCACATATCTGTGTCCCATCTAGGTTGTAGACACTTGAGTCCTGCAACCCCCCCTGCATCTACCTCGGGTGAGAGTTCATTTGCTTCACAAGTGTTATCGAAAGGGTCGGTAGTTAGGTTTTTGTTGGTGCATTGTTGAAGCATTGAACCCTGGGTCTTCCCCTATGCCAACAAGGATTCTTTGTTTTTAATAGTAAAAGTATCTATCAACGAGATAGGGGTGGTCTAGATAATCTCAAATTTTACTTCAGAAATAAATCCTTCCGTAGTTTCTAATTTATCTTCAGATTTACCTGTTGATGCTTCTGCAGAATGAACTTTTTATATTTTTCTTTAAGACTTAGTTCTTCAACGGGAATCTTAACATTAACTTGTGTAACCTTAGGTTGGTAGTGTTAGCACTGAGAGTCACCATCCGACTGCAAGAGGATAAGCCCAATACCCATCAAAATATTTGTGGATTAAAAGGGTGTGAGTGGGTGAGTCAGCGAGACTTTAAGGAAAAGAAATACAATGGAGATCACTACAAATGAGTGATGGGCCATTAGGCTATGGAGTCATAAACATTCTGCTCAATGAAGGCATTTAAGCTCCCTATCAAACAAAGGATTTAAATGGTGGTGGGAAGGAGAAAGGTAGAAAGTGTCTGAATGATAAACCATAAAAAATGGGCAAGATGGCAGCAGGTCCTCTACCGCCTCAGGAATCTTGAAATCAGGGGGTTTACAACGATCCAGACAAGAAGAAAAACATAGGACATTTGTTGAACCATGAAAGATGAGCATGACGGCAACAGATCCTACATCACCTCAGGAATCCATAAATTAGAGAGATCACATTCAAACAAGAATGAGAAACAAAAACATCTGTTGAACCATGAAATATGGGCATGAAGGCAACATATCCTCCATCACCTCAGGAATCCATAAGTCAGAGAGATTACATTCAGACAAGAATGAAAATAGGAAATGAAAACTAAGAAGATGATCTGATAACAGCTTAAAGGAATCTTCATTAACATAACAATTTACAATCCAGACCCTCGGGCTTACAACAAAAATACAGTCATAACATCTCTCAAATATTCCCCCTGGTCTGGGCCAAAACTACCCCCTTTTACAAAATCTAAATTGATCTCTTTTATACTCGGATCAGTGTCTGACTCTCAGTAGTGCGATTTGATCACTACATTCAAAGCTTTGCTTGGAGCAGTCTTCTGTCAGAATGTGCATGTGTCTCTATGTCAGACACGAGCTCAGATCAGCATGGGTCTGCAGGAAAATCTATGCACAAGGGTACCATGGGTTGACGGTTCATTCCCCACGGTCGAGCCTTCCATGCCTTCCATTTATGGAGTGAGCCGAGGTTTCAACCACCAGCTCTATTTTCATTAACTTCCTCCTCTCAGGATTACAACGAGACATAAAGCTCATGGGGTGGCCATGTGTTGATATCGGATAGGATGCCATATAAACATGTGATTGTGGGGCTGCTCGAAAATGGTATGGGTTCAGACCGCTTTTGGGCCCGCAATATACCACCTTTCGCCACATAGCACTTTCGCCTTACCATGGTTTCAATTGTGGGACCACTCAAGAAAATTATTGCCTGAGTATGTTGTGTCCCTGCAATGGACCATGGTCGTCGATCTCATGATCTTGGATGAGGATTTACGATCAACGGCTCAAATCTTCCCTCTTCATATCAATGGATCAGATCTTCCCTTTTCGAATTGACGGCCGAGACTTGCTTCACGACTCGGGCTTTGGACTTTTCAAACCTCAAACATCACTTGCCTTCAGTGATTTTACCCAGAGCTAGCGATCTATTGACGTGTTTCCTCTTGAATCAACGGTTATGATCCATAAATGGAAGGCATGGAAGGCCCGGCCGTGGGGACTAAATCGTCATCCCATGGTACCCCTATGGACAGATTTTCTTACAGACCCATGTCAATCTAAGTTGGTGTATGACATAGGGATACATGCACAGTCTGATAGAAGAATTCTCCAAGCAAATATTTCAATGTAGTGATCAAATAGCACTCCTGAGAGTCAGGCATTGATCTGAGTATAAAAGAGATCAATTTAGATTTTGTAAAATGGGGGGGTAGTTTTGGCCCAGGCAGGGGGAAATCTTTGAGAGTTGTTATGACTGTATTTTTGTTACAAGCCTAAGGGCCTGGATTGTAAATTGTTATGTTAATGAATATTCCTTTAAGTTGTTATATCATATCATCTTCTTAGTTTTTATTTCATGTTTTCATTCTTGCCTGAATGTAATCTCTTTGATTTATGGATTCCTGAGGTGATGGAGGATCTGTTGTCGTCATGCCCATCTTTCATGGTTCAATATATGTTTTTATTTCTCGTTCTTGTCTGAATGTAATCTCTCTGATTTATGGATTCTTGAGGCGATGGAGGATCTATTATCGTCATGCCCATATTTCATGGTTCAGCAGATGTCCTATGTTTTTCTTCTTATCTGGATCATTGTAAACCCCCTGATTTCTAGATTCCTAAGGCGGTAGAGGATCTTTTGTCATCTTGCCCATTTTTTATGGTTTATAATTCAGACACTTGATGCCTTTCTCCTTCCCACCACCTTTTAAACCCTCTGTCTGATAGGGAACTTAAATTCCTTCATTGAGAAGACTGTTTATGACTCCATAGCCCAATGTCCCATCACTGATCTATAGTGATCTTAGTTGTCTTTCTTTTCCTTAAAGTCTCGCTGACTCACCGACTCACACCCTTTTAATCCACAAATATTTTTATGGGTACTGATCTTATCCTCTTGTAGTTGGAGGGTGACTCTCAATGCTAACATTCTTGGTGTCGTTGTTGGGGAACGAATTGAAGACTTTTACCTGGTATAGAACAACAATGAGCTTTTGATTCTGAAGGTGCATCACACATCAGAACCATTGAAGATTGCAACTTGCACCTGGATACTCCACAATCGAAGACTCCACTAGGGAGGATCCTATTGACAGAAAGATGACCATACTGAAGGGGAAGACCAGGTAGACCAGGTATCAGTTTATGAGCTTTATTCATGAAATCATGTTCGTGTTTATCATCTCACTTCTCTCTTTCCCTTCACATATAAAGAGGATTATCCTCTACTTTGTCTATTCAGATGATAATAGTCCTTCCTTTATTTATCCATCCTTGGAAGAAGAAAACATGCCCTCTTCTTGTGTTGTAGATATCGATCTCATGTCTTCACCTCTACCTATTCATAAAAGTGAGATATGTATTACATCTCCTCTTGAAATCAATCACCCTTGTAGCCCTGAGGAGGTTGAAAATAATTCACAATATTCTCAAATCTCATTACCCTCCATTATTTCTGCTGAGCCTTTCCATCAACTCGTTAATCCTCATTATCAGCCCACTTCTTTTCAAATTAAAATCAGAAATAAGTTGTTTAAACCTTTAAGTATGCCACATGACCTTCATCCTTATCCTCGTTATTCCTTTGAGTATCTTCCTTGGTTTTCTGGAGAGGATCATATTACAACTGAGAGGCATTTGGAGGCCTTTAAGAGATTTTTCAATCAGTTTGAGAAAGTTCATGATGATGTTTCCATGAGGTTGTTCTCACAATCCCTATCTGGAGATGTTGTTGTGTGGTTTAGATGTTTGGAAGCCAGTTCTATTGGCTCCTGGACTAAGCTATGACATGAATTTTTAAAGCATTGCAGTGAGAACAAGTCCCTTGATCAATACTGGTTTGATTTTAATGCCTTGAGGAGAGGGGAAGAGAATGCCTTGGCTATCTTCAACATGAGGTTTTACATTTTTTATCATAGTACGCCTATGGAGATCAGACCCACAGAGACTGCTTCCATGGTGTATTATGTCATGGCTCAGCATCCAGAGCTAGTCCTTCTCCTGAGAGAGAGGAAATATTCATCGTTAAGAAACATGTTTGAAGATGTTGAATAAGTCGAAGAGAACATCAGGGCTAGCAAGGGGGTTCATATGCAAGCATATCTTGAGAAATTGCATGTGCCTAAGGAAGAAAATTGTTGGCATGTTTCAGATTCTGAGCAAGAAGATAGTGATTATGAATCAGAGATGGAATAACAAAAAGGAAAATAGATTGCAATTGTTGATGATCGAGAGTTGTTTTTGAAGGAGCGGGGAGGTTTTTTATTTGCAAGCAGAGAGGCATTTACAGAGGAGCAGCTTGGTCTTCTAAAGCAGCCAGGACTCTATCACACGATTCATGATTCTATGGCTATATACATAGAATCATATGTTTCATATTTTGAGGATTTCCAAGAGCATACCACTGAGCCTTTTCCTTTATACATTGAGGAAAAACATTGTGTGGAAATCCACCATTCTGTGCCTACATAAGACAAAGAGCAAAGCTTTCCCATATTTTCTATTTATGATGATTATGATTCTGATCCTTGAGAGAGTCATGAAGAAGAGAACCAAATGTACAGTTCATATCCTGCCTAGAGTCTGCAAATGAGAAACCATCACCTAGGATCAGTCAGCCTACATCAGACGTCTGCTCACCCGTGCTTGCCAGACACATTTAGCCATGTGTGAGCAGTTGTAAGACAGAGCATGTTTTTTGTCACCAGCCCAGTGGATTTTGTCATTTTCTCTATGAACCTATAAGGGAGTACATGGAGTTGCATTTCCTTCATGTCTTGGAGCCTCTCAGCTTTATCCTAACTTCAGCACTGGGAGGAGAGTTGAAAAGCGTAATCATTTTATTGTCACAGTTACATTGTTTTTATTTGATCAGTGACAGAGTAAACAAGTTTGCAGCTAGGGAGTTGCTTGAATGGATATGGTGGAAGTTTTATTTCACCTGGCACTTTGTAAAAATCAATTAGTATAGGAATGTACATAAATAATCTCCTCCTGGAGCCCATATATTTTTCTTTCGTTTTTAGGATAGTGTGCTTGTCATCCTTTAATCCTCAACAGGATGTTTTTTTAGCACGACGCCATAGCCCAATGCAGAAGGTGACTGGAACTATGTGTTCTTGGAAGCTCGCAAGGAGCATGTCATCCCCTATGGAGCCAAATGTTATCACATATAGTTGTCAAGGGTAGCAGGTCGTCCAAGTTTGTGGCCTACACAGGAAGCGTCTGAGCACAGCATGCAAAGAAAATCATTTCGCGCTTAAAATACAAACAGGCGGGCTCAGTTTTGTGATGGAGGAGATCCCCTATGAGGATCATATTAGCGACCCCTAGGTATTCAGATTTTCAAAATTGCATGAAGTATAGCGCCTAATCCCTGAAGTGGCCAAAGGCCCGAAGTAAGTCTCAACCGTCTGATTCAAATGGACACGCAACGCCAAATCTAGAGCTCTGGAGGAAAGGAAAGGGGGGAAAAGCCCAAAGACACGAAGTAGCTCTCGGTCGTTGATCGAGAAGGGAGTAGAAGGTTCATCGATCTGGTTGAAGGGGTCAAAGTCCCAAAGCAGGAGAAGATCTGTTGATTGAAGCGGACGTGCATCAATAGATCGACAACTCTGGGTAAAAAACACAGAAGGTAAGCAAGATTTGATATTTTATTTTCCCGGAGCCCGGAGACCCGAAAAGAATCTTAGTCGTCGATCAGTAGGAGCCACATGTCACCATATCCTTCACTTCGAATAAAATCAGGAGAAGAAAAAGGAGGTTTGAGGTTTGAAAATTCTGAAGCCTGAATCATGAAGCAGATCTCGACCGTCGATTCAAAAAAGGAAAATCTTATCCATCGATATAAAGAACGCCAGAGCTAGGTCGTTGATCAGGAAGCCTCATCTCAGACCATAATATCGATGATCACACTCCATTGCAGGGTCGGAAGGTGCGCGAGTTTTAAAATTTTAAGGGCGGGCCATAATTGGAACCACTGTTTTGAGAAAGGGACGTGTGGCAGTTCATGGTAAATTGCGGGGGGAAAAGAAGTTTGCTTTCAAACCACCTTTGGTCGTGCCCGTAAACATGCATTCACATAGATACATGGCCCTAGGTCACATTGATGAAGGAGCCAGAGGAAGGGGAGCTACCCCCGAGCCCAGAAGAACCAGATATGTGGCAGTTATCAGTATGAACATGTGGCACCCTTATAGCCTTGGCACGTGGCCAACCCCTGAGCATTAAGTCTCGTTTAGTCTCCGAGGAAAAGAAGTAAACGAAGGGTAGGTTTGGTCGTTGAAACCTCTGCTCACCCCATAAACAGAAGGTATGGAAAGTCCGGTCGTGGGGACTGAACCGTCAGCCCGTGGTACCCCTGCAAGTAGATTTCCTTGCAGACCCATGTTGATCTGAGCTCATGTCTAATAGAAGGGATACATGCACGGTCTAGCAGAAAAATTCATCGACGCAAAGATTTTATTATAGTGACCAGGTCACACTCTTGGTGGTGGTGAATTGTTATGAGTATAAATAGATAGTTCTAATATTTTGTTAAGGTCATCAACTAGTTGAGCAGAGCTCCCTATTTTGTAATGTTTTGATGCCAGAACTGTTCTCTGGTTATGTATCGGATTTGAGACTTTCAGATTAATATAAGTCAACCTCTTTTCATCTCTTTGTAAAACCTATGCTAAAACAATCGGGCATGGAGGATCCAATCAAGGGTTGTTATGTTGTTGTAATGTAGGTTTGATTGCAGCGGTATCATGACCAGTTTTAGTCAGCTTCCTTGTGATATTTTCCCCTCTTACACTGAATGGATCGGGCATGGAGGATCCATTCGAGTTGTTGTAGTTGAATGGTGATGTAGGTTTGATAATTGTGTTGTTGTGACTGTGTTGTTTGGACATATTTCAGTGTCTGAAGCTTGAGCTTAAGAGTGATCTTGAGTCTGAGTTTTTCTTCTCCAAGCTGCTTGAAGGCCTAATGCCCATAGAAGTCTTGTCAACCTTTATTACTAAGTATTCCCTCTGCTCACACTTAAACTCAATTCAATGATTGAATTTAGTTATGGCCCTCACTTCCCTGTGCATTTCTTGTCCAATTCTGTGTTGAACATCATTCATATATTTAGTTTTGTCCATTGACCTCCACTCATATAAAACCAACGTCCACCAAAAACTTTGATGGGTAATGGGATTATCCTCCCACAATCTGAGGGTGACTCTCAGTGCTAACAGGTACATCTTACCTACTGATGCAAAAGTTTGTTTGATATATCCCTTCGGTTTCAACAACTTTTTGGGATCTGAAACTGGCGTAGTCTGCTTTTTGTCTGGGTTTTTCCTGGTATTTTTTTGATCGAATGCCAACTTTGTCGACAATGGAGTAACCAGGTGAAATATAAAGTGAGCCTTATCCACGTATTCAATCTTTTTTCACCATCAAAGACCAAAATTTAACTTTGTCGTTCTCCCAGAGAAAAATGATTTTGTTTCTCCGCTCCCCGACAATGGCGCCAAAAAGATGTTGTTCCTGAGATTGATTCTAGACTCAAAGAATATTGCCAGGCATCAAATAATTTAAATAAAATGTTTTATAAATTCTTTCTTCTACCTTCAGTTTTATAAGAAATAACTTTAAGTGAAATTTATGACAAGATAGTACAAAGGTTGTATCTCATTATCTGAGTCGTAATTTTAATTTCAAATGATGTAGAAATGATTGAAAAAAGTGTTAAAATAAAGCAAGGTATCAATTACAGATAAGTCTTACCTTATTTGCAGTAGAAGAAAAATAGAATATGTACCCTTGAAAGAAGATTAAGAATGCAGCAATTCACACAGATCACAGGTCTTGTTTTTACTCAGATTAAGAACAGAGGAAAAACTGTAACTGAATGGAATTCTAATATATTAAGATCACAGTAGATGTTTTACTAAATTGTAATCATTCACTCTTCAAGAACTACAGAAGGAATCTAAAAAGAGATGGAAACACATGGAAAACACATAACTCAAATGAAACAAAACTTAGAATCTTTGTCTGCACTTGTATTGATATTCAAAAAGTTCTCTCTTTTACATTAGGCTAGAAGCAACCTTGAATAGATCTAAAATATGTCTATTTATACAAAAATTGTCTCAACTAAAAGTAGTTGGACTTTACACAATATCTACTCTAATTATTGAATACAATCTGAATGGAAAAACATAATGTTGGCCCTTGGTTATGAAAGGAAATGGAGAACAAGGAAGAAAAGGTAAAAAGCGAATTTCGTGGGAGACACAGTGACTGTCACTGGGTCAAAGTAAGCAAAAGAGAATAAAAGATGGAGCAAAGTGTGGAAAAGCGAGCCATTGGATGAGGAGATCAAGGATGACATATCAACAAGGAAGATGGACCGAGGACGACTCAGGAAGTGGAAAAATCCACCATTGGATGCTTTAGAGCACCACATGAGAAGGAAGGAAAGACAGGCTGGCGAAGTCCGGAAAAAGTGGATCAAGTTGACCTGGGGTTTTAGACACCTAGGGTTTTGGGTAATTAGGGTTTTGACACCTAGGTTTCGACCTAAAGTCATCAGTGAGGGACTATAATGTATAAATAGAGGTCGAGATGACCTAGGTCGGGTCGATACTAGTGTTGGGTATTGATTTATCTCTATTGTTGTGGTGAGAGGTCATTGTATTGTGAGAGAGAAGTGTTGAAGCCTTCTGGTATTGTAAGATCTTCAGCTGGGTGCGAAGATCAAGTCCTACAGCTGGGTGCATAGGAAGGTGAGAGACAGAGAGAAGAAGAGAGAAGATCTCCTGGCCAAAAGCACAGATCAGAACTGTAAGCTTTATCTTAATATATCATAAGCACAATTCTGTGGACGTAGCCCTAGAGAGAGGGTGAACCATGTATATCTTGTGTTGTGTGAATGATTAATGCTTTGATCTCTGTCATTTTTATATTGTTATTTTCATTACTGTGTTAGATCAAGATCTATAGATGCGCAGAGTAGATCTCGCTGATAAGTGATATATGAATACTGTGATTGTTGGTATACAAGATCCACTTGATATTCCCCTGGTTGTAGACATCTTTGTCCTACAACCCCCTCATCATTGCTTCAGGTGAGACTGCATCTGCTTCGCAGGTGTTACCAAAAGGGCTAGTAGCTAGGGATTTTTGGTGCGCTCTAGGAGTGAACCCTGGGTCTACCCCTGTGCCAACAAATGGTTCCGTTGTCGGGACAGGAATCTTTCTAAGGGAATGTCAAGGTGGTTCCCATCAAAGACAAAGATTTAGAAGTGGATAGAGGATCAAGAGAAGGACTTCGTTGAATCCTAGAACAAGAACCCTAAACTGAGTACAGAAGATTGGCAACAAGGATACATCTTCACTGACATTCACGAGATCTTCTTTGGAGGAATCCATCAGGAGCTACACGAGTGGTTGGCTAGGTTAGCTGACACGCAATTTGAGATCAGATCTAGACCTCCTGTGGTTTGGACACCGACGTTGATCCAGAAGGTCAAGAGAATTGACAACATTGTATCTAGAGCAGTAGATCACTGGTTTGATAGTACCATTGGAGGGTATATCACCGAGTTTGTTGTTGACAAAAAAGAATCGTATAGCCAAGACAAGAGATACTTTTTCAAAGGACCTAGAGGAAAATATTTGCACTTTCTGAAGCTAAGAATCAAGATGCTCTTGCATGAAAACCACATCTTGAAAATGCAGTAGATTGGTCAGACCTGAAAAGGCTAATGTTCAAGATCTTGGACAGCGACAGCAACACAGAAGCAAGACATACGCGTAGTGGAAAAGTATTCTGAGGGGTTCACCTTGAGAACTTGTTTAAGCAAAACTACGGAGAAGAGGGTTTCTACAGTGGAGAAAAGGTAGATCTAATCGACGAAGAGCATCCAAAGCCCACCAAAATAGAAGAGGGGGAAGCTGAAGAACTGCACCAAAGCGAGCCAGAAAACTCAGAAACTGTGCGGACTACTGAAGTAAGTAATGTTAATCCTCCTGTTGTCCCAACAGTACTTAGCAGTCAGAATAGTCAGAACCACCAAAATCTTCAGAGTACTATTACTAGTAGCTCAGCATCTACTCAGACAAGAAGCCTAGTCAGCTCTATGGCAGATGAAATGAGACTTCCTATCTTTAGAGGAGATGGATCTAAAGATCCAGATCAGCATTGGTTTCTGTGTGAAGTCGTATGGAACATTAAAAGTATCACCGATGAAGCCATCAAGAGAACCCAGTTCAACACTACGCTAAGGGACCATGCACTGAGATGGTACATGAAACTTGTCCAAGGACTGGCACAGCCTAAGCCCCTGAATGAGATCAAGAATGCACTGATTGTAGAGTTCAAGAAACCTAAGTCGGAGTCACAATGTATTACAGAACTAAAACAGATTAAACAAAAGGTAGAAAAACATGTTTGGGAGTTCGACCAGAGATTCAAGACCCTGACAGATCGATTAACTTTTCAAATCCCTGATGAACAGAACAAAGAATGGTTCATCGTTGCATTATTACCACACATAAGAGTCCCTCTGATGCAGCAGAAGATTGCATCACATGCATAATCTTTGGAGATCGCCATGAAGCTTGAATCAACACCAATGGGAGAATCTAGCTCAAGCATTAGCCAAATCATGAGCTAGCTAACTAGTTTGTCTTTACAGGTCGAGGATATGAAGAAATATAAGGGAAAATACAAAAGGGAAGATATCTGGTGTGTAAGATGCAGATATGAAGGCCATGATAAGGAACACTGTCCCTTATTTCATGAGTACTTGGCCTCAAGGGCACCGAGCCCCTTGAAGTAAGTTAGCCTACCCTGGTGCGATGTATGCAGAAATAGGCATCACCCAGGTGAGTGCTACTACATGCAGAAGTATGTTCAGACACACACAAACTTGTATTGTACATTTTGTAAATAAGTGGGGCACAATGATCGAAATTGTAGAGCTTATGATCTCATGCATGAAAGGTCAAGAGACATATACAAGATTCAAGGCGAAGTACAACAAGAAGGAAACACTCCGCAGTACAACTCTCCGGGGAGAGGAAACTTCACTCCTCGTGGTGGATACAGAGGATGAGGACGAGGAGGAGGTATGGGTCGAGGCTAAGGACAAATAATCTGTTACAACTGCACAGAGCCAGGACATTTAGCAAGGGATTGTCAGAATCCTTGCACAACCTGTAGTTACTGTAACTCCTTCGAGCATGTCATAGAGGAATGCCCTGTGTTGCTGGCTAAACTTCAGGAAAGACGAGGACCTCAGTAGAACTCACAAGTACAATTGATATATGTTGAACCTCGCGGAGAAGACCCTAGAGTCGTTGTTATCACTCGAGGAGGCGCTGCTACAGGAGAAGACAAAGCAGCCCAAGGAAAGATTGAAAATGACCATGGAGTCAGGAAAGCTACAGAAAAGACTCCAATGTTCGATGCTAAGAAAGAAAGACAGATATTCGAGGAGGCAAGAAAAGAGTTCAAAAGAGGTCAAGAATCTTCATCAAAGAGACGACCAGAAATCAAAGAATATGGCATGCCTTAGGCGTTTGATCCGTCTGCATCGCCAACAGAAGGGAAAGAGGTAAGCAAACTCATGGAATTTTTGTGCACTTGTGTTAAGTTGATTCAAGATAAAGGCGTTGTACAAGAATTACAAGATGTAATCAAGAAATATGAGCTAGGAAAGATAGACCCCTTACTGAATAGGGAAGTGCACCAAATTGGAAAAAGGAGGACAAATAAAGAATTACACTTGAATGCTCATATAAGAGAGTATGAGATAGACTATGTGGTCCTCGACTTAGGGTCGGAGGTCAATGTCATGACGAATCATACTTGGGCACTGATGGGAAAACCCAAGCTGATATATTCCCCTATTAGGCTTCGCATGGCTAATCAACAAGTTGTCATCCCATTTGGACGATTAGAGCATGTCCCAATGGACATCGATGGAGTAAGAACCTTTGTATATTTTGAGGTAATTGAAATGGTTGATGATAGCTGCCCTTACCCTGTATTGTTAGGAATTGATTGGGCCTTCGACAATTCTACTATTGTTGATCTAAAGAAAATACGCATGACATTTGAGAAAGTTGGCCTTAGGTTCATTTCACCTTTAGATCCATATGAGGGTCCACGATATACAGAGCCTATCAGAGAAGAAGACCACACATTTGAACTGGAAAACATCTACAAATTAACAGCCAGACAGCAGGATTATATCAACCCTACAGCTGACGGGAATCTAAGCTGGTGAAGTGATAGCACATGTTCATCCGACTCAAAAGAAGTGCTAGAGAACTGGCAGAACCATATGTATGAAGTATCTACAAGAAGATGTGCTAGGCTAACCAGAGAAGTTCTCTGGATTGGCACAACAGTGAGTAATCTACCCACATTTGATGGGCTGAACCCTTTAGAGAAATTCTTATCATAATTTGAGACAAGTGTACCAACACAACAGAGGTTGTTGGCAATGGATGAGGCCATGAAATCCACACCAGCAATATGGTGGGGAACGCATAAGGGAAACATCACAGATTGGACACAATGTCAAACTTTGATGACGGCGATGTTTTCAGCACATGTAGGAAGCTGTGAAGTAAGATACACAGGTCAAAGATGCCCAAAGGATCATGTACGCAGCTGCGAGGAGGCCTGGAGTGACGTTCCTAGAGAACAATGGGTACAAATATTCGTCAATACGTTGGATACCATCCCGATTAACCGGTACCTTCAAGCAGAGTTGCACCTCGTCACTTCAGAATGGGAAGGTATGATCCAGAATTTTATAACCACCTTTTTATTTGAAAGTGAATTTCCTTCAGTAGATCAAGTATTACAGATGGTGAGACAGAAAGTATTTAAGGAGGCATCTGGCCTCCCTTTGGAGCAAGAAGAGGATGAATGGACTATGCCCCTCCAGAAACTGCAGATCTGCTACAACATTAATGTTGACGAAGACGATGATCCAAGGAAGGTGAATATCGCAGAACCAGGAGTTGAAAAACCATTCAATGGAAAACCGATAAAGATAAAGAAAGTCAATATTGGGACAGAGGAGACACCAAAGCTTGCCAATGTCAGAGATTACTGAGACGTTGCTACCATTGACAAAATCACAGAATTATTGCACAAGTATCAGGACTTGTTCCCGACCAAGTTCATTGATATGAAGGGTATCAAAGGACCTATGGGAGAGATGAGAATACCTTTGAAACCATATGCAAAGCTATTCAAGCAAATACCCTACAGACTGAACCCGAAATATAAGGAAAAAGTGAAGATTGAGCTCGAGAGAATGCTGGAAGCAAGGATTATTGAACCTATTGAAGAGTCGGAGTGGATTAGCCCCATGGTAGTGCGAGATAAGAAGACAGGTGAGATCAGGATTTGCGTAGATCTCATGAATCTAAATGATTCTTGTCTACATGATCATTTCCCTGTACCATTCACAGACGAAGTGTTGGATAATGTGGGATACCAAGAAGTATATTCTTTTACAGATGGGTTTTCAGGATACCATCAGATCTGCATCACCAAGGATGACCACCATAAGACTACATTTGCCACAAAGTGGGGATCCTACCAATATAAAGTAATGCCATTTGGATTGAAGAATTCCCCAACCATCTTTTCCAAGGTGGTGGTTGAAGCGTTCAAAGAAATTTTCCATAAGTTTTTAGAAGCATACTTTGATGACTAGGTTGTTTTTAGTTTGTTGAAAAATCATATTAAATGTCTAAGGTTAATGTTGGATAAATGCAGAAAGTGTCAAATTGCTTTGAATTTGAAGAA